>OX359291.1:67116957-67261957 GCA_947179395.2 Pulicaria dysenterica | reverse complement strand
ATTTTTTGAAAAATCAAGACTCCTAAATTAATGACGACTCATCCGGACACAATTCACAGTCGGGTAAATATATATAAAGCCAAATTACCCTTATTAACGTGTTATTAATGGTGTTACAAACAGTTGTCATACAAAAAACAGTTTTCCATTGAACTTTACACACACACACACACACACACACACATATATATATATATATATATATATATATATATATATATATATGAAAAATATAATATTTAAACTATAAAGTTAGTGTGAGATAAAATATATATTATTTTAATTAGGTTCTCAATGAAATAATATTAGTTGATGAAAAGTATACCTTACTAACAATAATTACATATATATCACATACCTTTTTCTCTTAACTAGTGCAAACTTCATTTTTGATGCTAAATTAACGTTTATCAATAATATCTTTAGTATTTAACAAGATCCTTGAAATCTATTTTTAGCAACTTAATTTATCCTATTCCATCATATTCAAGTCTACCTTTTTATCTTTACTTTGAAAAACCAAAAGTGCTGGTATTTTTACAAATATAAGATTTGAGGTTGTAAATAGGGCTGTAAATGAACCGGACGAACATAAATGGAGTTTGTTCGTGTTCGTTCGTTTAACTTTAGCCGAACTAATGAACAACACGAACGGATAAACAAACGGATTTCTTTGTTCGTTTTTGTTCGTTTAACTTTAGTCGAACAAATAAACGAACAAGAACGATAAAGGAACGAGCATGTGTATTCGATTGTTTAAAAGATTAGTTAGTTCGTGTACATTTTTGTTCTTTTATTTAAATGATAAACAAACGTAAACAAAGGAACACACACTATAATACATATCTAATTATTATTAAACACAAATAAACACTATATCTTAAAAATAAAGAACAACCCATGGCCTATACATAAAAATATAGAAGGTAACTCAGAATTTGAGTAATAAGATAAGATTCCACAGCCGAATGATATGCTTCTCAGCTAAAACAAGGTATTACTCAGCTAAGAGAGCAACACTGCTTAGCTGATCAAATATGATCTTTAGTACTCGGTAAGCTTAGCATACAGAATAATCATTTGAGGCTTAGCTGACTAATTATGTATGATTAGCTGACTTTTAATCTACAAAACTTAATAAACTTACAAGTCTTATGTTAACAACACATGATAAGATCATTTCTAGTATATTATAAATGATATCTTTGTTATCATCAAATCTTATATATTTCAATAAGATGGTTTGATTCTTTGGTTGAAATGATTCTCTCTCATACACTTTAGATGAAAGTCTGATTATTTATTGGGGATTTTGCGTAAATAAGCAATATACCTTACACATTCGCGAAAACAAGCTTAAAAAAATCAAATTACGAAAATGAGCATCAGTTTCGCCCCCCAAAAGCTCAGTTTCGCCCCTTGGTTCGCCCACCAATCAAAGCTCGCCACGTGTCACCAGTTTCGCCCCTTGATGCCCAGTTTCGCCCCTATGGGCATCAGTTTCGCCCCTGGTGGGGCCCACAGCCCAGTTTCGCCCCTTACAACCCAGTTTCGCCCCCAAGGTGGGCCCCGCATGCCCAGTTTCACCCCTAGCCTCTAGTTTTGAACCTCAAGCCTTAGTGTCTCCTCTGTATGCCCCAAATGTCTTGCACACTCTTAAATTTTATAATTTTACCCCATTTTATTACTTCAAATTTTTGAATTAGCTTTTAAGCTAATTTTAAATTTTTTTATCTTACTCCTTTATAATAAATTTTCACCATAAAAGCTGTTTAATTATAATAAAATCACTTATTAATATGTATTAAAAAAATATTTTATCATACTCATATATTATTTTATCATACTCTTATTTTTATTGATTGTTTTTGTTGGTATTTAGTTGCCGAAAAGTTAAATTTGATTGTTACTTTTGAACGTGTATAAGCGAAACATTGTTAACGTTGGTGTAGTATTTCATAAATTTAAATTGATAAGGACACGAAATACCAACGTTAACAATGTTTCGCTTATACACGTTCAAAAGTAACAATCAAATTTAACTTTTCGGCAACTAAATACCAACAAAAACAATCAATAAAAATAAGAGTATGATAAAATAATATATAAGTATGATACCATATTTTTTTAATACATATTAATAAGTGATTTATTATAATTAAACAGTTTTTATGGTGAAAATGTATTATATATAGGAGTAAGATTAAATTTTTTAAAATTAGCTTAAAGGCTACTTCAAAATTTTTAAGTAATAAAAGAGGGTAAAATTATAAAAATTAAGAGTGTGCAAGACATGTGGGGTATACAGAGGAGAAACTGAGACTTGAGGTTCAAAACTAGAGGCTAGGGGCGAAACTGGGCATGCGGGGCCCACCATGGGGGCGAAACTGGCTGTGAGGGGCGAAACTGGGCTGTGGGGCCCACCAGGGGCGAAACTGATGCCCATAGGGGCGAAACTGGTGACACGTGGCGAACTTTGATTGGTGGGCGAAACTGAGCTTTTGGGGGGCGAAACTGATGCTCATTTTCGTAATTTGATTTTTTTAAGCTTGTTTTCGCGAATGTGTAAGGTATGGTGCTTATTTAGGTAATTGATTTTTATTTATTTATATAAACATTGAATATTAAATAATATTTAAAAGTAATAAAATATTATAAGAGCATGAATATTATAAGGAGACAAGCATAATTTGGTCTTTCATAAATGGCCATTTTGGTACCAAAGTTACAAAGATGAAAAGTTAGAAATCAATATCGTAAAAACCACCTTAACAGTTAACACAAACACCAAAAGTTTTATATAACTCTAAAAACAATATTATTACAAAGATGATCTAATATGAGAAAAAATGAGTTAAGAAGTTTTATGCATTAAAAAAAGGATTGTTGGGACGACATTGAACCGTTTCGATCTCTTTTGCAAATCTTTTTTATACAAAGCGTATAATTAAGATAAACAAAATCCAAAAAAATTAAATATCCATAATTTTTTTTGACATTTAATATGGACTACAGGTTCTTAAATAAGGCTGCTATTATGTTACCAGGAGAACAAATGTCAAATAGCTGGAAGCTTTGCAGTGTACGAGAGATTGAAGAAACCAAGATTATTCTCTGTCTGGTTCCAGTGTGGCTAACATTCATTGTGATTGGAATTGTGCTTTCTACTGGAACCACTTACTTTCTTGAGCAAGCTGATCACATGGCCCATAAACTTGGACAAACAAAGGTCGCGAATCCCATCTTCTTTTTGTATTATTCTGCCACAAGTAGATTATTTGCATGCTTCTACACCAAATGTACAATGCTTTTTCGAAACAAGAGTTACAAGAAACACGCTCCACAAATAGGGATCGCTACGAGTATGGTTTTCTGTGTATTATGTTGCATTACTGCTGCAAAAGTGGAAACACGAAGACTACATCGGATTAGAGATCATAGTTTACTAGATAAGCCTGACGACATGATCCCAATGAGTATATTCGCACTCGTTCCACAATTTACGCTTCTTGCAGCGGTTAATGGGATTGCTAAAAAGAGTATGAGTGATTTCTTTAAGGACCAAACACCTGAATCTATGTTCAACTATTTGAATTATCTCACTAATGGTGTGTTAGGGTTAGGAAGAATGGCTAGTGTTTTGTCGGTCTATGTCGTGGGGAAGGTGAGTGAGAGAAACCAAAAACCGAACTGGTTTCAGAATACGTTAAACAGGAGCCGTTTGGATCGATATTATTGGGTGTTGGCAGCGCTAAATGCGGTGAATCTTGTTGGTTATGTGATTGTCGCATATTTCTACAAGTACAAGGAATCACCGGAGGGTGGTGATGATGAAACACAAGGTAGTGAAATGGAAGAAAGGTTCTAGAGGAAGAATTTTTGTTATTGTAGTTAGATTTCATTAGAGGTTTGTGTTATTTGTAATTTGCTGAACAACAACACTAATTCAGCGAGCTTATGTGTATAATGCTAAGTACATCTCTATATTATACCACTTTACAAAAGTTTAATGGATTGCTACATATGCATTCCACCATTTATAGAACTTTATTATTTATCCTTCACATTTCATTAAACTCTATATAATATTTAAAAAAAGTAAAAAAAAGAGATTTATGTTAAATTTGTGAGGTCTACCATTATTAAAATTTAAAAAAAAAAGACAGAGCCCACCGAATTCTATACAACCATGGTATTGCATTGAAGCCCATTTTCACTCTAACTCCCTCCACAATCCATACCACTCTTGTTACACCCTCATAGGCTCATACAACGGATGATATTGACCTTTTATTGGAAGTGCTCTAATGTTGTCAGAAATGTTAAACTGGAGTGGGGTACGTATGATGGTTTAAAGTTGGTGATCGATTGAAATAAATTAATTGTTAATAATTTTGGCAGCAAATGATTGTCTAATTAATAATGACGCATTAACGAGAGGTATTCACGGTTGGAAAAAATATATAAATGATCAAATTACCCCTATTAACGAGTCATTAATGATGTTATAAACAGTTTTAGCACAAAAACAGTTTCGTTTGAACTTTTTCCTAATATATATATATATATATATATATATATATATATATATATATATATATATATATATATATAGCGGTTCATTTGAGAACAAAAATAAATGCGAGAACTAGAAGAACCGTTTTAAACCATAAATTTGATAAATCGAGGGTTAAAATGAAGATGACATCCATGTAAATAATAGGAAAATAAACGTTCCCTTTATAACCCGCAATGGGTATGACCGGAATTCACAACAAAAAACCCACCACCCCCTTTTTCATATTAGTTCATGAATTCTTTTTGAAATAATAATATCAAAGTGAAGAAGACTACGAAAAAATAAAGATAGAGAAGCGACCTATAATTTAAATCACCAATTTTCATCAATGTTATATCGTGTATAATTACTTTTGTCTCTTGAAAATCAAATTATTATTGTTTTGAAAAACCCTAAAATACGAAATGGAAGAATATACGGCAGCATTGAAGCATCGAGGTGTTCATCCTTGATAAGGTATAGTTTACATATCCATTTGTTTAGTTTAATATAAGGAACTACTACATAAAGGTTTCGTTACCGTATTATTTGAGGGTTTCAAGACAATACAATACTTATTAGACCGGCCGCATCGGTGGCCATCTAGCTTGGCTAGCTAGTTCATAACCAGCACCATCACGGCATTGCTGGTTCAGGAGGCTTTCAACCCGGGCTGGTTTGGAGAACAGTTTTGGTTTCATTTTTTTTTTCTTTTTTCTTTTCTTCTCTCTCTCTATCTCTCTAATACATATTTTTTATTAATATTTAATGTGGATAGATGTGGGTTGGATGTGGTGATTTGTGGGTTATGAAAGGGTTGGAGGTGGGATGTGATGTGGATGCTTATATGACATTAGGTAACTCCAGGTTGAATGCGGATGGTCTTATTGAAGATGGGCGGAGATATTATGCTTTAATATATCAATTTATATTTTACTTATTAATCTCATCCACAAATTCATGGTTATAATAGGGTAAGACACAACTTTTTGTTGTGTATGGTAAAAAGTTGTTGTATACAAATCATCTAAATGTTAATAAACATTTACTTATGGTTTACAAATATAGTTTATGTAAAATCCAATAAAATTAAATTAGTTACACACATGCAAGAAATGAAGTCTATGCAAACCAAGAACAGGTTTGTTGCACACGTGATGAGCAGTTGAGTATAACATAACTTAATATTCTATGGTATAAATCAATCGGAAAGTAAATTTAAAAAAAATACAAATAATCTATATTAAGTGAATGTGTGTATGTTGTATGTGTGAGCATGGTCTAATATGCCAAGTGATCACTAAGCCATAGTCAAGCCAAGTTCCTTCTTGACAAAAAATAAAACTATACATATTCAATCATGAACCAAAAACTCGTTGTGTGGGTCAATAGCCGAATTCGGATCTAACTCCGTCTCTAGCTCTTGCTCCGACAATGACTCTAGTTCTTTGAGATTCTTTGCATTTGTTTTCGTAGGACAATATCCAGTATCATGATTACAAACATGTTTACCGTTTGTCCAACACTTTACTTCTGGCGTTTGCAGCTTTTGACCCGGGCCAATCAAGCACTTACGTCTTCCATACCTCGAGGTACCTTGATGATGACCTCTTTTGGTGCTTTGACGCCAAGTGGAGATATCATGACCAGCTTCCTCCTTGTTCCTAGCTAAGAGCTAGACTAGATGGAATATTTGGCTCTACATGATTATTCTGCTCATTGAATTGTTGTATGAAGCTTAAAATTGCTTCAGTATTGCACCTTAAAGGAGCAACGCATGAATAAAAAATTCCAAAACGTCATTTGAAAATATAAAACATTACTCATATGCATCATTGAATACATAGACAGTAAAATTGATTTGATGATACACAAACATATAAGAAAAGGATCATATGTCAACACTAGCATAACGCATATGCAACATTGAAGATAAAAACCTCAAACTTCATCATAACATGACCCCTAAAACATGTTAAGTGTAGAATTGTTATGTGTTATCATCCTAAAAAACCATGCGACCATCAATAGCAAAGGCCGCCTAAAAAAATAGAGAAAATTAAGTATACATATTGAATTTTAAACCCTCTAAAACAGAAACGAATCTTACGAAGAATTAATTAGAGTAATTGATTACACTCAAAATCGTGAACATGTTTAAACCTAGGTTATAAGTGAAGAATGTCATCAATTCGCCATTTAAAACAGAGTGAGAGATAAAGGTTATCACCGAAATTAATCGCCCGTTTACACCTCGCACATGTATATTGGGGTAGATATGGCTATCATTGATTGAATAATAAACCTGTTTAATCGATACTCTCAATAGAATTGGCTATTCCCACCCCCCCACCCCCCCACCCCCACCCCCCACCAACCCCCCCCCCCCCCCCCCCCCCTTTCTCTACAAAATAAACAATTAAATAAAAAAAAAGGTAAAAAAACAAAAATTAGATGGTTTAGATTGGTTTCCGTAGTTTTTTAGTTCTAAAAGAAACTCCCCTATATATAAGAATTGGTTTTTCTTACGAGTTCTGCGACAACCAATCTTGATTCTTGATTAAAATAATTCAATAGCTAATAATTTCGACGGCTAATAATTGACTCATTAATGACCCACTAATGTGGAATATTTGTGGCAAATCAAGTCTCAACACACTAATTACGTTTTATCCGGACGCAATTCATTGTTGAGAAAAATATATAAATAACCAAAATACCCCTTTTAATATGTCATTAATGATGTTACAAACATTTCTCTCAGTCGTAAAACAGTTCTCGTTTTAACTTATATATATATATATAGGCAAAAGTTCAAACGAGAACTATTTTTCGTACGAGAACCGCGAGAACCAATCTGAGCCCGTCCAATTTTCCCTTCTTAAATGTCATTGTCCACCCATGAATTCATCATATGCACCCTGCCACACTTGATCCCCTCACGCTCCACATCCATGAGTTCCATTTTATCAAATTAACAGCTAAGATTGGTTCTCGCAGTTCTCTTACGAAAAACAGTTCTCGTTTGAACCATCTCCTATATATATATATATATATATATATATATATACGAGAAGGTTCATGCAAAAAGTGTTTTATTTGCGAAAAGTGTAAGAAACAATCCTAGCCTCTTGTTTGTAATTGATCTAATGGCTTTAATCTAATTTTTAATTTCATTAAATTTAAAAAGAGTATAATTGTAAACAACATTTTTTTATCTTTACAATCTATTTCTCTCCCCAATCTTTTTTATCTCTCTTTCCTTCTCTCCTATAGTTAAAAAAAATTAGAAATAGTTTAATATTAAATTAACAATTTTACGATGTTCAACAATGAACGCAAAAAAAATTTACAAGTTGTAAATCACTAAATGCTATGTTCATTACATACTGTTCACTAATAAACTCTTACATCATTAAATGCTTTTTTGTTTCTCATTTTGATCCTTACGCTTTTTTTTTCTTTTTTCATGTATCATTAGTGTTTGTTTATTGTATGTTAAAATTTGAGAACTGCATTTTCATAATTATATTTTCAAAATATATTTTTAGAAATACAAGAAAAGTGGTATTGATTTAAAAAAGATTAAAAAAAACTAGTACACTATTATAATTTTTTTGTTTGAATTCTCGAAACTGAATTAGTTATGACAAATTAAAATGTTGAGAGTAATGTTTTATTTAATTGTTTAATAATTTTCGATGAATTTGTGGTGATAGGTGCGTGAAATTGTAATCTCAATTTTAAGTTTTATATTTACCATTTCAAATGATTGATTAAGATTTTGGTCTTTTAAGTTATATGTTTCAGGGTGCTTCTATATGAAACCTATTTTATATATTCAAAATTTTAGATATATTATTTATTAAAATTTGTCAAGATAAAAGGAACTTTAATTAGCTTTATTGACACGCCTATTTCGGACAACTGATCCAAATCTATATGCATGGTTTTTCTTTTATCTTTATTCCACATGTGATTCACACAAAGAGCAAATTAAAGGAAGAAGAAGAGTGTCTCTTTAGGAACACGAGGTTCCATATATATATAAGCTGATATATACATCGAAACATATGTGCCAAATTGCCAATTAAGTTGTTTCATAATTTATCGCATAGTTTCCTTACTAATTTGAGCCATTCGAGAGCAGGGAGAAACTATGGGCTGCCACGTCAGCACAAGAATGTCTAAGTTTCTTAGGTCTTCAGGTGATTATCCAAACCCAAGTCAAAATATGTATTCCATCTTAATTAGTTCTTCTCTTAATTAACAATTAGTTTGAAACATATATATGTATATAAATGTTCCAATGAAGTATTAACTCCCGTACGTACGTACGCTTTTCTTGTATATTTACAATCATGCAGCACTGAAATGGGCGGATCTGTTAGCTACATTTGCACTGTATCTGATGATGAGATACTTGAAAAATATCTGGAATCTAAGCTTTACACATGCTGCTGCTATCATTAACATTTGGAATGGAAGTAGGCCAGTTTTCGCCCTTGTGTTTGCCATCGTCGTTGAGGTCTTCGCAGGCCACTTTCATATGCTTCTGTACTCTAGCATTGCCTACTGTATCGTAAGTGATTTCATCAACTGTACGTACACTAGTTACGTTGTTGTGTGTGTGTGTGTATGTTGCATAACTTATTAATTACTTTAAGATCGATAATCATAAGAAACCATGAATTGAAACTAACCGAAATTAAATTTATAAAACTACTTATGCGGCTGCAGGGACTAGGATTCTTGACCATGTCAACTCCGGGTGTGTTGGGGCCATGTCCCAAAGACAAATCCATGGCGGATTGTATTGGGCTGACTCAAAAAGCCTTGTTTTATAATGCTTTATTCTTGATATTAGTTGGAAAGGCTGGTCAAGAAGTCTCATTACGAGAGTATTGGGAGCTAGATAATAAGAAGCAAAATGAACATGAAAATGTAAACAAGCATGAACCTGAACCTGAACCCGAACCCACAACCCACTTCGAACGCCAGATAAAGAGATTGCTCCCCCGCATTTGGAAGATAGTAGTGTGGGTTAAAAATATCAGAGAGAAAATATATTATTATACAGTAGAGCTGCTAATAAAGTTCCGCATGAGAGTAATATTTTGTATAATAGTGACGGTTATACAAATATATGGAAATGTAGTGCTTCTATATATCAAGTCATGGTCAATCCAATTTGGGATCCCGGCAATTTGTTTTGTGGTGGCAATGCTTTTCTTCATTACAGGAACTCAATACTATGAACGTAAAGAGCCAACTGGGAGCCCGGTAATAACCGGCATGAGGGTGTTTGTAGCTACTGCTCGTAAAAGGAAACAACCAACCCCTAATCCTGATGACCTTTACAAGGAAGATGACGCTCCTTCAACCAACAGCCTCAAGTAAATTATCTATCCAAAACAGAACACATACATACGATTTTAGCCGTTGATTTTAGCCGTACAATTGAGAACCAATTTTAGTGTGAGTACTGCGGGAACCAATCTTAGCCGTTAATTTGATAAATGGAATTAATGAATGTAGAGCGTGAGGGAATCAAGTGTGACATGATGCATGTGATGAATTCATTAGTAGGTGATGACATTGAAGATCGAAGGGGGAATTGGAAAGCTCAGATTGGTTTCCGCAATAAAAATTGTTCTCAAATGAATTTTTTCCTATATATATATAATTACATATACATACACACACACACACACATATATATGGGAGGGTTCATTCGAGAACCGTTGTTAGTGCGAGAACTGCGAGAACCAATCACAACGGCCGTTCCTTGGATATGGGAAGTTCATGGATGGAGAGCGTTGAGGGATAGAGTGTGGCAGAGTGCATGTGAGGAATTCATGGATGGGCAATGACATTGACGTAGGGGGAATTGGACGGCTTAGATTGGTTCTCGCGGTTCTCGCATTAACAATGGTTCTCACATGAACTTTTGTGTGTGTGTGTGTGTGTGTATATATATATATATATATATATATATATATATGTGTGTGTGTGTGTGTGTGTGTGTGTGTGTGTGTGTGTGTGTGTGTGTGTGTGTGTGTGTGTGTGTAGGATGGTCACTGTGAGAATTGATATCTAGGTGAAAATGGGAGAACAAATCATAACGTTCAATTAAATATTGATCTGTTAGATTTAACAATCGCAATTCACACATTGCAATTCATGGTTGGATAATAAATAAAATGAAATGCCAATGTAAACCACCCAATAAAATTAAACGATCGAAAGGTCGGGATTAAGTCTCTCATTCTCATCTAAATATCAATTATCATTTGAAAATCTCTCTCTTTTTCTATATATATATATATATATATATATATATAATACATATGAATACGTTTAATCAAAAATTGTTTTTCGTACAAGAACGGTTTGTAAGACATTCTTGACTCATTAATAAGGGTAATTTGATCATTTATTTATTACTGATCAACCTTGGGTTTCATCCGGGAAAGCCATCAAGATTAAATCTTTCATTCTAATCTAAATATCAATTATCGTTTGAAAATCTCGCTATATATGTATATAAAGAAGTTTAAATGAGAACTGTTTCTCGTATGAGTACGGTCTGTAACACTATTACCAACTCATTAATAAGTTATTTTGGTCATTTATATATTTATCTAACCATCAGTTTTGTTCGACTGAGTTGTCATTAATTTATGATGCTTGATTTGTCCAAAATACAACTCATTAATGAGTCATTAATTAATGATCCTTAAATGAATCATTAGTGAGCACCAAAAATTATAAGTCATTGATTAAATTTAATCAATAACTAAGACCTGGTTCTTAGTCATTAATGATCTTACAAAAAGTTCTGACAACTTTAATAAGAAAAACAATTCTTGTTTGACTTTTTTCATATATATATATATATATATATATATATATATATAGAGAGAGAGAGAGAGAGAGAGAGAGAGAAGTTCATGCGAGAACCATTCTTAGTGCGAGAACTGCGAGAACCAATCTAAGCCGTCCAATTCCTCATCTTTTAATGTCATTGCCCACCCATGAATTTCTTACATGTACCCTGTCACACTCTATTCATCCACGCTCTCCATCCATTGAACCTCCCATGCATATCCAAGCAACGGTTAAGATTGGTCGCGGTTCTCACACTAACAACGATTCTTGAAAAACTGTTCTCATTTGAACTTTGCCTATATATATAATTGTCTTTGAGACTAGGTACGTACCTACATTAATATTAATATGGTTGAATATATATGTATGTACAGGTGCCTTGATAAGGCTGCTATTATCTTAACAGGAGAAGAACAATCAAAAAGCTGGAAGCTTTGTAGTGTACGTGAGGTCGAAGACATCAAGACTTGTATTCATATGCTCCCAGTTTGGCTAACGTTCATTGTGATTGGAATAGTGCGTTCTACCGGAACCACATTCTTTCTTGAACAGGCTGATCGCATGGACTCTAAACTTGGAAAATTAAACGTCTCCATTCCCATCTTCCTTTCTTTTTATTGTGCCACTACTCAACTATCAGAATGGATCTACACCAAGTATAAAGATCATATATCGCTAGTAGATAAGAAATATGTCCCGCCACTCGGGATCGCAACAAGTATGGTTTTCTGTGTATTATGTTGCATTACTGCTGCAAAAGTGGAAACCCGAAGACTAGATGTGATTAAAGATCATGGTTTAATAGATAAGCCAAAGGAGAAAATCCCGATGAGTATATTTGAACTCCTTCCACAATTTATGCTTCTTGCAATCGTTAAAGGTATTGCTAATAAGAGTATCAGTGATTTCTTTAGGGACCAAACACCTAAATCTATGGCCAAGCATTTGGCTTATTTCACTAATGCTGTGTTTGGGCTCGGAAGAATGCTTAGTGTTTTGTTGGTCTATGTGGTGGGGAAATTGAGCGAGCAGAGAAACAATAAAACCTCAAATTGGTTTCAGAAGACTTTAAACAAGAGCCGTTTGGATCGATATTATTGGGTGTTGGCATGGCTAAGTGCGGCTAATCTTGTTGCTTATGCGATTGTTGCATACTTTTTCAAGTATAAGAAATCAGTACCAGAGAGTGGTGTTGATCTTGCAATAGAAGATATTGATGAAGTAGGAGAATTAAGAGGTTAATATATATATATATATATATATATATATATATATATATATATATATATATATATATATATATATATATTTGTGTGTATGTGTGTGTGTGCGCTCTCGATCTAGTTCAGAAAATTATTGTATATCTATTAGGTTTATATGCACCGAAATGTATGGAACTATCCTCATATTAACATTGTATGTAACAAACTAAAATTTGTTCCCTATATACAATAAACTATCAAAAAGTTGCAATTTATGTAATTTTGACGTGCAATTAGGCCTGTAAATGAACAAAACGTTCATGAATCGTTCGTGAAATTATTCGGTGAGAAGTTCGTTCATGTTCGTTTGTTTAATAAACGAACGAACATGAACAAGATTTTCCGTTTCATTATATAAACGAACGAACACGAACAGAGCTTTCGTTCGTTCATTTATGCTCGTGAACGTTCGGTTATGTTCGTTTATATTTTATATATATATATATATATATATATATATATATATATATATATATATATATATATATATATATATATATATATATATATATATATATATAGAGGGAAGTTCCATCGAGAACCAAAAAAAATGCGAGAACTGCGAGAACCTATCTAAACCGTAAAATATCTACCAAACGACAAGATATTAAATTATGAAAATTATACCAAATATGCTCTTTTAATATGACATTCATATTGCTATATTTTTTTTTACAAAAAAAATTCGTTTTTGCTAGTTTTTTTTTAGCACTATAAAGTATTTTACATATATGTAATCAGTACTAACATATATGTAATCAGTACTATAAGGTATGTTACATATATGTAACAAATTTTTTTTTGTTGAAAAAAATATAGCAATATGGATGTCATATTAAAGAGAGCATATTTTTGTCGTTAATTTGGTATAATTTTCATAATTTAATATCTTGGCGTTTGTTAGATATTTTAGTTTTAAAAAAATAAGGATCGGCTCTCGTAGTTCTCGCATTTTTTTGGTTCTCGGTAGAACACTCCCCTATATATATATATATATATATATATATATATATATATATATATATATATATATATATATATATATATATATATATATATATATATATATATATATATATATATATATATATATATATATATATATATATATATATATATATATTATATGTTTTTGTATACATATAGTGTTCATTTGTGTTTAATAATGTTGGATTTGTATATCAGTCTGTGTTTATTCTTTTACGTTTGTTTATCACTTAAATAAACGAACAAGAATGTACACGAACTAACCAATTCTTTAAACAATCGAACACACATTCTCATTCGTTTATCATTCGTGTTTGTTTATCTGTTCGGCTAAACTTAAACGAACGAACACGAACACACATTTCCGTTCGTTTATCCGTTCGTGTTTGTTTATATGTTCGGTTAAAATTAAACGAACGAACACGAACAATACAGGTAAGTGCTAACCTATTGTTTTGTTCTTTTTCTTTCTAAAGTAATTTACAAGTGTCATTATTATACCCTAAGTGCTGACGTGGTTATTATTATCTTTACTATTATATTATTAGTAGTATTATAGTATTATTATTATTATTTGTTTATTTCATCATCTACAATACCTAGTAACACCTTTTTACCACCACCACCACCTACTTCTTCAACCACCACCGTAGCCGCGGCCGCCGCCACCACCACCCCGCCACTTGCTTCATCTACAGCCATCACCATCACTTTTACTATCAAGTACAGCTACCACAAACATCAAGATCTATGATTTTCACAAAATTTAGAAACCCAAAAATGAAAATGGAAGTGGTAGCTTTACTTCAAGAGGTAGATGAAGATGAAGATAAACCCAAGATCTATAATCGATTGTACAACTACCTCTGATTTACATCGAGTACAGCTACCCTATATTTTTAATTATCAACCCAAGATTTACAATTGATGTACAAATCAGAGGTGCTTGAAGATAAAAACATGATGAAGATAAGAATATTATTAAGAAGTTGTTGAAAAAATCAGAGAAACCCAAAATCTATCAACCGAAGATCTAAAATTTAGGGTTTATCTTCATCTTATCTGCAATCCAGAAACCCTAAAATGAAAAGGATGAAGTTAAAACAAGAAAGAAACCCTAAATTTGAAGTGCTTGAAGACAGAGGTTGAACAAATCGAAAGCCTGCGGCGGTGGTTGAAGTCGAAGGCGATGGCGATGGCGATGGCGATGGCGACAGCGACAACGGTGGTTAAAGACTTTGTATGAGGCGGTGGTTCTTGTTCTTCACTCGACGGTGGAGTGTAGCGGTTCTTCAGTCGACGGTTCTTTAGTTGACGGTGGAGCGGTGGAGTTAAACGGTGGAGTCGACTAAAGCGTGAATGTATAAGTTCTATGTGTACTGAAGTGTGAATGTATAAGTTGTATCTATTTATAATAATAATAATAATAAAACTTATCCTACGTGGAGTCCTACGTGGAGTGCCACGTGATCATTTAAAAAAATTGCCAACTTTATCTAGGGGTAACCAGGAGCAGGTAATCAAGGGTCAATATTGCATATATTGAAATTTTTGGATAATTGTGGTTATTTTAGAAAACAAATTTTAGTTTGTTAAACACAATATTAATATGAGAATAGTTTCATACATTTTGATGCATATAAAACTATCTATTATCAATAGATGCCAGCACAATCAATGACAATTAAAAAAATAATAATTGAAGTATATTCACCAATTATCATAGTTGTAAATGTTTGTAGGGTATAAAGGGTTTAAACTTAAACCTATTTTCGTGTGAACACTATAAGAAAATAGTCTTTTTGCAACCATAAACTTTGCGACAACATTGCCTATTTGCGACGACTTGTCGTTCCAAACAACATGCGGGAAAATTTCCCACCCAATTGTTAAGCGCGCGAACATATATAGAATATATAAACGAAAAAGATTTTCATATATTTACCAACGATCAACATGCTCATCTCAAAGCATAATTAAATAAAGTTCATAATAAATTAATGCTTTTTAGGAAATTAAATGTTTATTTTATTTTGCGACGACTTGTTGCCGCAATGGTTCGTCTTAGACCACCAGTATTCATCACATGCTTCATACAGCCACATGAGCGCCACATCATTCACCCACCATTCCTCATCACATCACACAAACCCCTACATCCATCACATGCTTCACATCACAAAAAAAATAAAAAATAAAAAGAAACAAGGCTCACGAGTGTGACCAAGCCGCGCGCGCGACCATGAGCCACTCCTCACGAAGGAGGGCGATGGTTTTCGCGATGGTGAAGACGGCTCACAAGCTCCATCTTGTGATGGATGCAGCCGGCCTTAGAATAAAAAAACAAAATAAATAAATACATAATATTCTACCCTAAGATACTCACTTCATCACATTACCATCGGTATTTATGAGATAAGCGCCACCATTGACCACCCACCTGACATCTTTGCTAACCCTCTGCCAGTAGATTTCTCCTCTCTTCTCCTCCAGAACTGCTCCGCCTCTGTCAACGACATATCCTGTCGACCAGACTCTCACCGTCAGCCCTTTCTTTTGCAATACTTAAAAAAGTCTCTCATGGCCCAATTATTATTAAAGAGTTCTCTATCATAGAATTCGGCCGTCGGGGTCAACCCGGCGGCTTCTATTAGGAAGGCGGCGCAAAGGAGGCTCAAGGACTTGTTAAGGAAGGCGGCAAGGGCCGACGAAGGGGCAAGTACCACTCTCTGCGCCATCGACTTGCTTGTTGCGCCGTCGATCAGTGGCGGATTTAAAAATTTACTTAAGAGTATGCACTCCATGAAAGTTTAACTTAGGGAGTAAACACATACATTGTTTTTACTTTAAATTTTTTTTAAATATAACACTAGTATATTTTTTAAGGGTATGCAAGTGCATACCCACTCAAAGGCACAAGTCCACCACTGCCGTCGATTTAACTCTGTCAACCCCTCAACGAAACCGCGTCAATTTTTTTTACTTTCCCTCCGCCATCAAACTCCACCTAGGTTCGTTTAGCACTACAACTGATCTAAATTTATAATTTTGGGCTAAAAGTCCAGGTTTAGTGTTACTTGATACATGATACTTCTGAATTCACTACTACAAAATTGACTTTCAGCCCCCCCCCCCCCCCCATTCAGACCCGGTTATAGTAAAAAGACCAAAACAACCCGGGCTAAAAGGTGTGTTTCCGGGTAAAATTTTGTGTAGCGAGATTCGACCCCGGTTTTTTAATAGCAAACCGGGTATAAAAGTTTCAAAACATTTAACCCCGGTTTCTCACAAAAACCGGGACCAAAAGGAGGTGGGGCGCGCTAATATGCAAGATTAAACCCCAGTTTGTTAACAAACAACCGGGTCTGAAAGTTTGAAACTTTTAACCCCGGTTCCTTTAGTAAAAACCGGGACCAAAAGGAGGTGAGGTGGAAGGGCTCGCGCTAGTTTATGGGATTTAACCCCGATTTCTTTACAAACAACCGGGACTGAAAGTTTAAAACTTTTAACCCTGGTTCCTTTACTAAAAAACCGGGACTAATAAGATGCAATAAATGCCTAACGGTTGGCTCAGCTACCTCATACATTTAACCCCGGTTATTTATAAAAAAACCGGGGCTGATTATGTCTATTTTTTGCTGCTGAACTTTTAACTTCCTCTTCTTCTCACTTCTTTTCAATTTATACCTCTCTATCTACCATCATTAATACCCATTCGAAAATTCTTAAATTTCTTCCTAAATTCTAAGTTTTATTTATTAAATGCTTGTCAAAGTTTACATTTATTGTCTATGGATTAAATATTCAAAGGTAATATATATATTATACATATTCATTATTTTTTTAGATTTTTTTGAATGTTTCATCCATTTTAATAATTTTTGTTGTTTGTTATATATTGTAGGTATCTATGTGAGAAATCTAATTGAATTACATGCTTGATAATATTCAAATTTTAAGGTATGATAATTTAATTCCAATTGTCTTAACTTTTAAGAATCATGTTTATGTAGTTTATATAAATATATATATATATATATATATATATATATATATATATATATATATATATATATATATATATATATATATATAATCATCTCTAATTGAATTACTATATAAATATGATTGTAAAAGGTTAAGACACATACACACACATATATATACATATATATATATATATATATGCATTATCTTAGTATGAATTGTCAATTGTTAGACAAACCTAGGATATGACATAGCCTTTAGTATGCATACCCGTCTGTAATTAATCTAATAGGGGTTAATTTCGGATTGTCCCCGTTTGGGACTGCTTTTTGAATATTTTGTCTCGTTTAGGATGTGGATGCGTATTAACATATTTGGTATTTATGAAAAAATCAGCACATTTCTCTTTACTCCTACAAGTTTGTGTTTTTACAGACAAACTTGAGGAATTAAGGGGAAATACTGCTGATTTTTTCTTAAATACTTAATTTGTTATTACGCGTTCACATACGAGACAAAGTGTTCAAAAAGTGGGTTAGGATAGACCACCCTTGGCCTCATTCATATCTACAAATGTCATACATGCATATGCATCATATTAATTGTATTTGTTTTTAACTTTTAGATGGATCGTAATACATGGATGTACAAGATACCACGTGGTTCAACTATATATCTTGATCATTTGTCTAGTTTCATGAAAGCTCTTGAGGATTATAATGATAGAGAAAGAAAGCGTGAAGTTTTATGTCCTTGTAAAGTTTATAAAAATTGCCGTTTGTTTGCTAATTCTAATGAAAGTTATGGACATCTGATAGTGGATGGGTTTGTGGATAAGTATACCACTTGGTCACATCATGGTGAATTATTATCTGATAGTAACATGACTCTTTCACATTTAAATAACGAAGATAACCAAGAGTTGATCTTGAATGATTGCGATAATTTAGAAGAGATGCTTCATGATTTGGAGGATAATGTGGCTGAAAAAGATTACGATAAATTTAAACAATTGTTTGAAAACTCTGAAAAACCATTGTATGCCGGTTGTACGAAATTTACCAAACTTTCCGCCGTTCTTAAATTATTTCATTTAAAAGCCGAAAATGGTTGGAGTGATAAAAGTTTCACAAGTTTGTTAGAGATTTTGCATGAAATGCTTCCAGAAGACAATGAATTACCAAATTCATTATACCAAGCAAAAAGAATGATGTGTCCAATGGGATTGGAAATCAAAAGAATACATGTTTGCCCAAATGATTGTCTATAATATCGAAACGAGTATGAAAATCTACATGAATGTGTTAAATGTGGTACATCTGTACAAGGAGAAAAACAAGTAAATGAAAAAAATGTGGATGTAACAAAAAATGGACCACCTGCGAAGTAATTGTGGTACTTTCCTATCGTGCCAAAATAAAGAAGATTATTTGCAAACCCCAAAGATGCAAAGTTATTGCGTTGGCATAAAGAGGAACGTAAGAACGATAGAAAACTAAGACATGTGGCCGATTCTCCTCAATGGAGAAATATTAATCATGAATTTGTAGAATTTGGCGAAGAGCCGAGAAATATAAGATTGGGTCTTAGTTCAGATAGGATTAATCCATTCGGAAACATGAGCAGTCGACACAGCACTTGACCGGTTCTTCTGTGTATATATAACCTTCCACCATGGCTATACATGAAACGGAAATACATCATGATGTCATTGTTAATTCAAGGTCCAAAACAACCCGGTAATGACATTGATGTTTATTTGGCTCCGTTAGTTGATGACTTGAAAGAACTGTGGAGTGTTGGTGTCGAAGTTTATGATGCATACAAGATGAAGAATTTTCGTATGCGGGCAATGATTTTTTGCACTATAAGTGATTTTCCGGCATATGGAAATTTGGCAGGGTATAGTACAAAAGGAGAAAAGGCTTGCCCTATTTGTGAAGACGACACACATTCCTTATGGCTTAAAAATTGTAAGAAAATGGTGTACATGGGACACCGGAGATCACTTCATAGGAAACACCCTTACCGTAACCACACGATCCAGTTAGACGATTAAACTGAGAAACAAGTGCTTAGGCGACCGTTGGATGGACAGTCTACATTTTCCCGAGTTGAAGGTATAATTAATCAGTTTGGCAAGAAAAGTGCACCTCCCCAAAAAAATATATGGAAGAAAAGGTCTATTTTTTGGGATTTACCGTACTGGAAACATTTACAAGTTCGGCATTGTCTTGATGTTATGCAAATCGAAAAAATGTTTGCGATAGTTTAATAGGCTTATTGTTAAACATTTCAGGAAAAACAAAAGACGGGGTTGATGTTAGAAGGGACATGGTTGAAATAGGAATCCGACCCGAGTTAGCTCCGGTAGAGAACGAGGGAAGACGTACTTTTCTTCCACCAGCATGTTATACTCTATCGAAGGCGGAGAAAACAAAATTTTGCAAGTGCTTGCATGGTGTTAAGGTTCCATCGGCGTATTCTGCCAACATTTCTATACTAGTATCGATGAAAGAACTAAAATTGTGATGTATGAAGTCTCACGATTGTCATGTTTTAATGACAGAAATGATTTCAATTGCAATTCGTGGAATATTACCGGACCGGATACGTCACACAATCACTAAACTCTGCTTGTTTTTAACATGATTCATTCAAAAGTGATTGATCCCGAGGTGTTGGACTTATGGGAAAAGGATATTATCGTCACTCTGTGTCAACTAGAGATGTATTTTCCACCTTCCTTTTTTGACGTTCTGGTTCATTTGGTATCCCATATTGTAGGAGAAATAAAAGCTTGTGGTCCTGTATTTGTACGGTACATGTATCCTTTCGAGAGATATATGTGTTTCTTAAAAGGTTATGTGAGGAATCAATATCGACCGGAGGGAAGTATTGTCGAAGGATACGTCTCCGAAGAGGTGATTGAATTTTGCACCGACTACATGAAAGATGTTTATGCTATTGGTGTTCCAAAATCAAGACATGAGGGTCGACTTCAAGGGGTTGGGACAATCGGGCGGAGAACGGAGATACTTAATCCATCAGATATCAACTACGCATATTTTACAGTCCTACAACACATGTCTGTCATTGCTCCATATGTACAGGAGCACATGACAATGTTACAAGAAAATAACAATAGAAGGACCGAAAAATGGTTGGCCGCTAAGCATAGCAAAACATTTTCACAATGGTTGAAGAAGAAGGTGAGGGAAAATCTTGGAGGTGATAATGTTGATCAATTAGTAGTACATTTGGGATACGGTCCACGATGTGTTGTTACAAAATACCAAGCCTATGACATTAATGGGTATACATTTTACAACAAACAACAAGATGATAAAAGCACACTACAAAATAGTGGAGTGACGGTAATTGCTGCAACGACAAATTACCGGTGTAAATCATGAAGAAAGGTCAAGGATCGCGAAAAGCTCGTATTATGGGGTGATTGAGGAGATTTGGGAATTGAGTTATGAGTCATTCATTATACCTTTGTTTAAATGTAAATGGGTTGAAAACGAGAGAGGTGTTAGAGTGGATAAAGACGGTTTCACAGTTGTTGACCTTTCAACAAATGGATATATATCTGAACCTTTTATTTTTGCAAAACAAGCCTCCCAGGTCTTCTATATTGAGGACCCGAAAGATTCGAAATGGCACGTTGTTCTACATGGTAAAAGGTGTATTATTGGTGTTGAGAATGTTGTGGATGAAGACGAGTACGACCAGTTTGACGAGCTACCTCCATTTTCTATTGGCATTCCATCTTCAAATGAAGAAGCTATTGATACTGCTTATCTTAGATCTGACCACACTAAAGGGTTATGGGTTGTTGAACCCCGCACTTCATGACGATATATTACATTATAGGGGAGGGTTTATGCGAGAACCGTTGTTAGTGCGAGAACCACGAGAACCAATCTCAGCCGTTCCTTGGATATGGGAAGTATCATGGATGGCGAGCGTGGATGGATGGGGTGTGGCAGGGTGCATGTGAGGAATTCATGGGTGGGCAATGACATTGAAGGAGGGGGATTGGTTCTCGCGGTTCTCGCGCTAACAACGGTTCTCACATGAACTTTTGTCTTACATTATAAATTAATTAGTATTAATTTTGAAATTTTGATAATTATCTAAAGAGTTAATTACAAAGATGGTCTCTGTGATCTTGCCCAAATTTCACATTTAGTCTTTTAAAATAAAAAATTACACTAATAGTCCTTATGATTAACGTTTTGTTTCACTTTTAGTCCTTTAGACTAACTGATGTTAAAGTTGACCGTTAGTTAAAGGATAGACTAAGGGTATTCTGGTCATTTTCCATCTTATCCTTGTTACCAAACAAAAACAGCCCACTTATATCATCCCCTCACTCTCTCTCTCTCTCTCTCTGATCTGATCTTTCAAAATCAATTACATAATCATTAAATCTGAGACCCAAAACCAAGAAAAAATAAATCGGAAACTTATCTTTACAATTAAGGGCTTTTCTATATGCCCCCCTCCAAATTCTAGTTGTCCCCCTTCATTATTACTTCATTAATTTCATAAAATAAATGTTATTATTATATCATGATTGTAGACTTTTTAATATTTTTTAATTTTTTAAATAAGTTAATCATATGATAATAATGACAACTTTAATTATATAAAATAGTAATAATGATGACTTCTTAATTATATATTTTTCTTTTTTTAATTATTTCTTGTTATTATTTCTTTTAAATATTTATTTTAATTAATGATGGCTTTTTAATTATGTATTTTTCTTTTTTTTTAATTATTTCTTGTTACTATTTCTTGTTACTATTTCTTTTAAATATTATATACTATACTTAAAATGCGTGGGTGCATATGAATTCGCGCCCGGATCCGGGTTCGGGTCACAAACCGGGTCTGGGCCAGATATTACTTTTGGGCTTTTTTCGGTTTGGCCCGGATTTGATTTTGGGCTTTTTCCCGATTTTTTTCAACGGTTTTGGTCTCCAACTACACCTCCACCATCGCCATCACCACCACCCACATCCATCTCTGCCATCACCACCGCAGCCCAAGTAAACCACTGCCGCCGCCAAATCTACAAAGATCTAGGGTTTTCATAGATCTAGGGTTTTCATGTTGGAGAAACGCAACGGAGACGGTTGGACGGCAGCGTCAGAGAGAGAGAGAGAGCGGCGGCGGACTGCGAGAGCGACAGCAGCGAGAAAGAGAGAGACGGCAACGAAGCGAAAAAGAGAGAGCGACGGCGACTGCGAGTTTGCAAGAGAGAGCTACAGAGAGGTGGTTCGCCGGAGAGAGGGAGGGAGGCGGCTGTGAAGGGAGGTGGTTCGCCGGAGAGAGGGAGGGAGGCGGCTGTGAAGGGAGGGGAAGATTAGGGTTTTGGTGTGTTGTTTGGAGTGGAAAATGGGAGGATAATGTGGGTAGTTTATATATATGAGTAGTCTTTAGGGTTTTTTTTTTGGATCAAACATGTATTGGGTTAATTTTCTTTTAGACTGAACCAATTTTTTTTTTATATGAGTAGTCTTTAGGGTTTTTTTTTTTTGGGCTTTTTTTTGGGTCAAACATATATTGGGTTAAATGTTTTTGAGACTGAACCAATTGTTTTTTTTTTTTAAATAATTTTTTTTGGCGGGCCGGTTAGGAAGTCAGTTACGAGTTTGGATTTTGAATTATAATTATTTTTATCGTGCTCTTGTGGGACCGGGTCGTTTTTTTATTCTTTTTTTTGTCGGATAATAGCCGGGTTTAGAATGGGTAAAGTCGGTCAACCCAAGACCCGTGTACTCTTTTCACAAACCGGGTTTACGTTTTCAATCACGATCAGATTTTAGCACTCCCACACCCGTGCGGAGCACGGGCTCTTACTAGTTTATTTTAATTAATGATGGCTTCTTTAATTATATGTTTTTCTTTTTTTAATTATGTCTTTTAACTATTTCTTTTAATTATTTATATAAGTAATTTTTTTAATTATATACGGAATTTCGAGATGTGATTTTCTATACAATAATAAATCAAAACATGGATTGAACACAACAAAGACTAAAATGAACAATTTATATAATCATATTATTCTGGAACATCAAAAGGTCCTACAGAACTATGTGGCATAAGTTGATTAAATAATTCTAAGCGTGAACATATCTATATATAAAATCACAAGAAATAAAAAATTAGAATATTATCAATTATAAAAATTATAAATATATAAAAATAAATATTAAAATTTGAAATTTTGTTTTATGTTTTAAAAAAAAAGGTAATTTTTTTGAAAAATTAGTTTTCAAAAATCATATATTAATTTAAAGAAAAAAAATCTTATATTAAATTTAAAAATAATCTATATTAAATTTTTTCTCTTCCCCATAAAATCTTTCTCTATCCCATAAAATCTTACTCTTCCCCGTAAAACCATTTCAAATCCCTTCCCAATCTCTCTTCCTCTCCATACTTCACAGCCACTTTTCCCGGCCACCTTCACCGGCAACTTTCACCGGCGACCTTCACCGGCCACCATCACGGCAGTTGCTTTCTTCACATTCACCGGTGGACGGAGTTTTCGTGGCCGGAGTAGGTTGTCGATTTCTGTGGGTTTGCATCGACTGGCCGATTTTTGTGGGTTTGCGACAACAGTAGCCGGAGTTATCCACCTTCACCAGCGTGAGAGCTGTTTTCGTGGGCGAAGTTCCGGTGGCCGGAGTTCTGAAGGCCGGACTTCTCGTGGCCGGTTGTTAGCTGGACTCATCATTAAATTTGGAAAAAAGAAAAACAATATATATACATCGATGGGTATGTATTATGAGTATTTAAACTTACTTAGATATTTGTTTTGTATTATTAACACCTTAACATTTGCTTGTATATATATACATCGATGGGTTTAGGGTTTGAGCCTTTTAGTGTTGATCTTCATGTTAAGAGTTACATATTTTAATTACCAAAGTTTGACTGTTATTTTCAAGGAATTTTACAGCTTTTTAAAAATTGTAATCTGTGTTAATTAATAAAGTTGTTGACATGTTGACCTTCTTGCTATTAGACATGATTTGAAAAGGTTGTGCAAATTTAACCAATAAAAAAAAAGCTTACCTAATTTGCATTAATTAGGGGGACTATTAAGATTTATGAGGGGTCCAAATAGGATGACCCACAATTAATTCATTAGTTATTAATTATTAATTGAATTGTTATTAAAAGATCAAAAAGGAAAAAAATGTAACCAACCCATATTCAAGAGTTCTTCCCGAAATTACAAACCCTATATCAAGAACACATATATAATCTGTCAAAATCAATTACAAAACCATCAACCATTCAAGTGTTCATCGGAAAAACAACCATTTATACACAGATTAATAGTTGAATAGATGAACAAGAGCTCGATTGACTAAAAACCTTAAAAGACCTGAATTGGTAAAGAAAACCCTAAATGTGATTCCACCGTCACTTTAATAAAAAAAGATCTAGGAGGAGGCAGTGGTGGTTTTGACACTAGGTGCGGCGGTGTGGTTGTAGCCGGTGATCGTGAGTTGAAGCACTACGCAGGGAGCGCTGGTTGTAGTCGGCGGTTCTTGAACTACGGAGATGAAGCACTACGGAGGTGATGATGGTGATGGTGCTTCAGATCTGATAGACGGAGACACCTTCATCATATCTGCAAGGGTGGCGGCGGTGTATCTTCCGACCGGCGACGGCGGCTGCTTCTCCAGATCTGCGGCGGTGGTTTCTTCCAGATCTAGAAGCGGTGCTTCAGATCTGCGGGTTTGGTGTTTTCTTCCGATCGGCGGCGGAAGTGGTGGTTTCTTCCAGATCCTGTGGCGGCTATAATGGTTTTCTTAGATCTGACCGGTGTTGTGTGTTGGTGAGGGTGGCGGCGTTTAGTTTCCGGCGATGAGAGAGAATGGAGGTTGTGTGGTGGTGAGGGTGGCGGCTTTTAGTTTCCGGCGAGTAGGGTGGTGGTTTTCCGGCGGCGGCTAGAGAGAGAGGGAGAGAAGGAGAGACGTAGAGAGAGGGAGAGAGGGAGAGTTGTTGTAGTGTTTGTAGAGAGAGAGAGAGGTGTGTTTAAGTGTTTGTTTAAATAACCAGGAAGGGTGTGTTTGTTTAAAAGGATAAAGAAAATCACTTAAAATAATATGTTTGGAAATAAAGATAAGAGATATAGCTGTTTGGCAACAACGATAATATGGAAAATGACCAGAATACCCTTGGACTAACGGTCAACTTTAACTGAAGTTAGCTTAAAGGACCAAAAGTGAAACAAATTGTCAACCATAAGGACAATCAGTGTAATTTTTCATTTTAAAGGACTAAATGTGAAATTTCCTCAAAACCACAGGGACCATCTTTGTAATTAACTCTTATCTAAATTTATATATACTATTAATATTATTTATTATGTATGATTAATATTTAGTACTATTTATTGTTAAGTATTTATTTATTTTATCTAATATTATTTTTGTTAATGTTTTATTGTATTATTATTGTTAATTGAACGGAGTTATTTTTTTTAATTGAAGTTTGTGTTCTGTTTTTTTCATCTATAAACCAGGTTTTGTTGTTAACAACCGGGGTTAAATAATTTTTGTTCTTCCGCCCAAAGCCTAAATAGTTCCCGTAGTAATTCCCTCCTTCAGTCAGTCAGTACATTTCTTCTCACCTAATGTTCTTTCTCCCCTCTCCAAATGTTTCTGGATCTAAGGTTTTCCTTTACAAAAGCGATTGTTGAATGTTTCTAAACCATCTCCAAGCTGTCATTCTCGCATTTGAAGGTTCCGAATGTTTCTAAACCATCTCGAAGCTGTCATTCTCGCATTTGAAGGTTCCGATTTCTGTTGGTTTCGAGTTCGATAGTCGCCGAAGGTTTCGAGTGTTGTTTCAGGTCAGCGGATTGTTGGTCCCGAATCAAGGTTTGGAAATCTGTTGGTTTCGATTTCGAAGGTTACTAGTGCTTAATTTCAAATGAAAGATTTGTATTTTGAATTTCATTGCTGGAAATTGGTGCTTACTTAACTTAGGTCTTTGAATATGTATTTTTTTTGTTTCAGTTTCTTTATCAGATTTTGTTTAAAGATATTAATGGAATCAACACAAAACCAACAGAAAGTTAAGTAGAAGTTCATTAAGTGGTATACTATCAGTTGTGTTAATGTGCACACCAGGTGTTCGATAAAATGCCTCTTTGAATAGTTAACTGAAAGTTCATCAAGTAGTTTAATTTTCCATGTGCAACTTTGAGTAAAATATGAACTACTTTAATTTACTCAAGTAGATTGTTTTTTTAGAACTACTTTTGTTCTTTTCGGAATTAGGTGTTACCGAAAAACAAGTTAAATACTAAAGTTTTTTTCCCAGCTTTTAATACATATTGATTATAGCGAATTCTCATTTCTTGACTCCCTGACTCAACAAGACACCAGTTCTTGCATTCTATGGTGAAAAAGGAGTAACATTTAAGTTCATAAAAGATGCAATATATTGAGATAAAAGCACAAAACCTGTTTAGTCATATTCAATATTAATTTAACACATTTAATCACCTGAAAAAGTACAAGTAAGTCAAGGAGACCAATAGGGGCAGCTGCTAATAGATTATCTTCATACACTAAGCCACCAGCTAAACCTGTTTATCATGATCTCACATTTAATTCTTAAAGTACAATCAACATTATTTTTAATAATTTGCCATGTAAAAGAAGAGGATGGAATTAGTGCAAACCAAGAAGAGGAAAAATAAATACATGCCGTAGCTTGAGTTACCAAATCATTTCAAGCTAATTATAGGCAAATTACTTTTGTTCTTTTGTGTAGTTTATTTGCTTTCATGTAAACTACTTTTGTTCTTTTGTGTAGTTTATTTGCTTTCATGTAATTGTAAGCAAATTATAAGACTGAAAATACTGTGTTAGAAACTGTTGGCTTGAACTTCACAAAAGAAATCAACAATAAAACTTTCAGCTAAGACTTAAACCATACACATTCCACCACAACAACTAAAATAAAAATCAAAGCAACACAATTTATTCATCTATTACCTATACCAACAATAAGTTACTACAGAGAACAATTGTTACACTTTCTTGATTCTATATATCATATATATGCTTTAAAATCCCGCCGTAACGCGCGGTTGAAATTTCCTCGTTTCTAACCTAAAAGTAAGGATACAAAGTTCGAGGGGTATTTCAAATAAGAAAAAAAATGAAAAGGAAGAAAATTTAAAACGTTTGAAAAGTAGACAAGCTATAATTATGAAAAAGGAAGCTTGTATATCCAACCCCTATAAGATGATTATGTCATGACCTGACCCTACAAAATGGTTTGATGTTATTATTGAGGCCGGTATCTTTGGCATGAATGAATATGAATTCACTTTAGAACCCGTAGATCTAGTGGATATGATGGCGGGTAGTTGGATTAATATGACTCTCATGATATGGTTTGCAAGGTACGTATGTATGTTACTGTTAATTGTATTACAATAAGCACAACATTTGGTATTCATGTCCTTATATATATATATATATATATATATAGGGGAGGGTTCATGCGAGAACCGTTGTTAGTGCGAGAACCGCGAGAACCAATCTCGGCCGTTCCTTGGATATGGGAAGTTTCATGGATGGTGAGCGTGGAGGGATAGAGTGTGGCAGGGTGCATGTGAAGAATTCATGGGTGGGCAATGACTTTGAAAGAGGGGGAATTGGACGGCTCAGATTGGTTTTCGCGGTTCTCGCACTAAGAATGGTTCTCGCATGAACTTTTTTCTATATATATATATATATATATATATATATATATATATATATATATATATGCTTGTAGATCATTACACATGATGCATAATAAGAAATCTAATTGTGCCTTTTTTAATCCGGAGATGATTCGTTTGTCCCAATGCTTGAAATATGGTGATAAGGTCACACGTTACTTGATCGAGACATTGCAATTTCATGGCCATAAACCTTTTTCCTCGCACCGTATTGGCAAGGGTATTATATGCTACTATCTTGATTACAATATTATGCATATGTGTATTATACTAATTTATAAATTTGTTATTAGTGAACATTAGACATTATTTATACTTCTGCCTTATGTACATAAGGGATTCATATTGGATTCAATGAAGAATGGAAAAGATTCATACAGCTTCTACATTACAAAACATCTAGAAACGTAAGAATACTCAAATTGATATTTATTTCACGTAAGAATAATATAATGTAAACAAAGCCATTTAATTTGGTTATTTCTTTTTTTAGGGTTGTTAGAACTTTTATGAATGATTCCTAGGAGACACAAATATCGTGGACATTTGCGGAGGTAAATTATATTGATTAATTATCTTATTTTGCATATATACTAAACTATGCGCATGTTTAAGTTTGTTAAATGTATAACTTGGTATTAAAATTTAGTGCAATCAACAAACCGGTGGTTTGGAGTGTGGATACTATGTCATGCGTTGGATCCATGAATTTGTCTTCAATTATCAGTTTCAATTTCCAGCTCAAGTAAGTAATTTGAAAAAACTTTTGAATGTTGCCTATTACGTTAAAGTGTCAATTGTTAGATAACTATTATTGTTTTAACGTTTGTATATCTATTTATAGATCCCCTGGAACGACACATCTCCATTTGACCAAAAGATTTAGACACCGTCGTTCTTGTTTGGCTTGGAACATTTTTGCCGGATTTCTTTAGCAAGTGATCATATACTCAGGTATATATATATATTTATGAAAGACAGGTATATATAATAATATCTATGTTATTCCTTCTTTTTGAACTTAGTTTAGTTAAATAATGCTTTTAAGACTAGATAGCAAGAAAGTATATGTCATTGTTAATTGCTTACTTTGACCCACTATCCAAATGGGTCGGGTACAAATGTATTGGTGATGTGAACTAACACTCTTTTATTGATTTAGAACATATGAAGCTTATTTTTACTTCTTTTGTATGTATTGATAGTTTGTGAAGCTATTGTAGAAGATTTGAAGCGATAAAATATATTCAAGTCTTCAAATGAACAATGGAGCTATAACTTGCTCTAGATTTTTCCATTTTGTTGATGGTATTGTTTAGGAAGTTAGTATTGAACATTCACTTGTAGTTTGTTATAAGTTAGGAAATTACATACGGTTTCGTGTAATTGCTTTTAGAATTCAAAACTTGTATGGTTTGTATAGAATCATGTATATTTAATTGCAATGGATTATTTCTGTAGTTATAATTGTTGTTAGTTAATTGGATTACGGTTTGTTGCTAAATACGAGCAGGAAATATGGAAATTAATAGTAAAAACGAGTTTTTTTTAATTTTTTAAAACTATTTAGCCCCGGTTCTTTAACCAAAAACCGGGGTAGAAAGTCTTCTACAGACGTGGTTCCAACCTCTTCAGACGTGTTATTTAACAGGGGTTAAAAGACTCTTTAGCTCCGTTTTTTTAACCGGGGTTAAAGACTATTTAGCCCCGGTTTTTTAACCGGGGTTGAATAGCCACATTTAGTCGCCCCCGCTTTAACCCCCTCTCAAAACCGGGGCTAAAAGGGTAAAAAAAACTGGGGCTAAATGTGTATTTTCTAGTAGTGATTACATACTGATTTTGGTTTGCCATGAACAGTTGTACACGATTGTGAAGTTCTGATTTAATTACAAGTTAATTTCTGACTAAACCATGGTTGTATATCTTGTCCCCGAATTTCTAGCTCATGGTTGACATCTTGAAGATATGTTATTGTTCTTTTAATGGTAGTAAACTTTATGTATGTTCTTTTTATGATTACCATGTATTCAAATTGATTCAACTGTGCATGTTTTGAATCTGTTTAGGTGTGAATTCATTGATATTATCACATTCGTGTACGTCAGTTGTATCTTGCATTAAATAGTTTCCATTTTGAAGAGAAATAATTCTTTCAATGGTAAATCTCATGATGGAGATTATTGTTCAAATATTTGAATAGATTTTAGCTGCAGTTTTTTTTTTATCATACCCCATTTGCATGAGCGGTCTCAGGATTTTCTTGACCAGTTGCACCATATAATGGCGAAATAAAATTAAATAAAATTGAAAGCGTTGTTCGGGTTTTTTCTCCGGTTTCCAGTTAATCGGGTTGGACTAACGAGGTTTCGGCTGTTGTTATGGTATTTTAGGGCCAAAATTTAAAACAAAACACAATTTATATAGAGTCATATTAACTAAAATGTTATTTTTAAGGTAAACTAAAGTATTTTAAAGGTATAAAATGAAGATTAAACTATATCTTATCATTTTTTAAAAAGAAATTATTTTTCCTTTAATTTTGGTGTCATAAAAAAAATACCTGGTGGCACCCTATAATTTGACTGATGGCACCGGCTCAAAAATGTTGAAATTATAAACTGCATCTATAAAATTGACCGGTGTCCCGTGACACCACTGCCTAACACTAAGGTCCGCCCATGCCCATTTGTAGTTGCCAGCCACTCGTAAGGCCCCTTTTCTAGTGATCATGTTCCGTTGGAAAAGAATCAAGAGAAAAAGAAAGAATCGGAATTGATCGATATAAAGTATCATCGGAGATGAAATTCTGAATGTCCTTGACGCCAAAAAATGAGAACATTCGAGATTATGCAGGATTTTACACGGGGAGAACAGGCCATTCGGCAGGGGGATTCTGAAATTGCGGAGGCTTGGTTCGACCAAGCTGCTGAGTATTGGAAACAGGCCATACTAAATCGAAGATCGGATTCCCGGACCAATCAGGGGGGCTATAATTGGAGATACCATTGTTTCTGGTACAGAAGAGCATATTTGTGCAGTGCTGGGTCGGAGACTCACCCTCGTACATCTATAACAGTCACAATAGTATTATTGAAACTTGCTTGAATATGAATAACCCCCTTTGGTATTTTACGTGTACTCTTACGTGAACCAATACGTCCACGTGAGCAGATACAATTCTAAATCAACAAGGTCAAAATGTAATATGCGTTGTCATGAGTTGAATATAGATTTTATTCCTTATTCAGGGAAAAATGAGTCCAATTCTAAAGGATCAAACCTATGGGACTTAAGGAATAATATAAAAAAAGAGAGGGAAAAATATTCATAGTAAATAAAAATCAATAAAATAAGTAAATAAAAATGAAGTAGAAGATGGAATGTGCCCCTCTACCATATCTGTACAAATAGAATAGCAGCTGCTTCAGCTTCAGCCACTCGAATTTTCGATATTCCTTTTTATTTCTCCTTAGGACCGTTATAGTTATGGCCGCCGTTCACCGGGGCTTCGGTCGCCGGCTCCCCTGTCATAAACACCGTTTTCCGACGGATTTTGCCGTTGGAAAATAGCATGTTTGTTGTAGTTTCGGTTGTATCTTCTGTTTAATTATTTCGCCATTTCAAAAAGATTTGTCATTACTTGAATTATTAATTTAAGAGTGTGGTCATTTGAGGGGCATTTGGATGTGCATTTTTGTTGTTATTCTGACTGTTTAGGATTAAAATAAGAAGGCACACTAGCTATACTAGAATTTACTATTGTAAGTGTTGTATCTTTCGGATCACTTGTATTTTTAAGCACTAAACTTCAATTCTCATAGTTAGTTACGTTTAGCTTAATTTTAGTATATACAACTAGCTGATAGGCCTGCATACATACGGTTTTGTATTTTAGGTTTTATTTTGTAAGTGCAATTAAGATTAAAGTTTGTTACCATGTCATCCGATCAGACTTAAAAAGCATGAATTTTTGTCTTTCGAAAAAACATGATTTTTTTCTTGATCCAACCACATTAAGCATAGTAGAAAGTCTTGTTTGCATATACATCACTAAGAACTCCCTCATAACTTATAGTGGATAAAGAAGATTATTAACTACAACATTCAAAAACAAAAATTACAATTAATTATGTACTTATTTTAACCTTGAAAAACATAATTCAATAAGTATATAATTTAATCAAATTTTTGATGTACTTTTAAGAAAAATCTATTCATCTTTATAGACAAGTACTTTTAGAAATACTAATATTTAATCAACCCAGAGAGTCATAGTTTATTAGATGAATTAATTCAACGAATTAGGACCGAAGCACCTCATGTTAGATCAAAAGATGTTAGATAAGCTCCACATGCAAAGCATAAATAGAAACATGTATTAAAGCATTATATCTTGACTTTAGACCTAAAATCACATATGACCGATTGTTTAGAGAAAAGTAGCCGGGTAAGAATAAATATATTATTAGTAAAAAAATAAACAATTTTTAAGCTTGTTATGAATGACAATATATTCTCCTAAGTTGGTAGTAAATAACATGACTGGTCATTTACGATTGTGCTACCCTTAAAAAGTGTTTTGTTGATTAAATAAGCTTAAAAAAGTAAAAGAAGTTTATTCAAAATAAGCAATTGCAATCACCTTTTAGATTTAAACACTAAGATAATAAGAAATAACAACAAAACCAAGCATTATAACTTAAAAGTACTAGTTATTAAAGCCAATGTCAAATTGTTTTCTACAAGTGTAACATCCATCACACATCGGTTGGAGAGGGGAAAGAAATATGTCTTATAAAGGTGTGGATACCTCTTATAGCATGAGGCCTTTTGGGTGGAGTGTTCCATACCATAACCAAAACCGTGAGCCAGTGGGGCAAAGCGGACAATATCGTGTTACGGGGTGTGACACCCCCTAGTTCAAAGTCACGGGCTAACCCAAAATCAACTTAAAACGATGGTGAAAGGTATTAGTAGCCCATAACTTGAACTTATAAAGTGTTTCGAATTTCCTTTATCTTTCTATGTGGGACCGGTTGTTACAAATTCCCCCTCTTAAACACTTGACGGACCCGTTAGGCGTCACACCGCCATACCTAAAATCCATACCCCAGGAGATGCATGAGTTCCACACTCACCACAATCCGAGGGCCAATGGCACTGATACCACTTGTGACACCCCATAGTTCAAAGTCACGGACTAACCCATTAACTTTGAAATCAACTTAAAACCATGGTGGAAGGTATTAGTAGGCCATAACTTTGAAGTTATAAGGTGCCTCAAATTTACATCATCTTTCTATGTGGGACGGGTTGTTACACGGGGTTTGGGTCATTACAGATGGTATCATGATCAGAGTCAGGCCCCGGACCGATGTGTACAACGAGGATGTTGTGTCCGAAAGGGGGAGGATTTGTAACATCCTTCTCACATCGGTTGGAGAGGGGAACGAAACATGCCATATAAGGGGACCGATGTGCACAAAACGTGAGCTAGTGGAGCAAAGCGGACAATGTCGTTAGATAAAGAATCAAACTCTATTTTCTTTCTATGTAATTTCTCTTGTTAGTTCGTGCCCAAGCCAAGAAGCAGGGTAAAATATTAGATGTTTGAATTTAAAGTATCGAAATATAGATATGGCAAGTTTTCATTTAAGGAAGAGAATATTGAGTAATTAGAAAACATGCGGGAGTTGCCTTCTTATACACTAAAATCAACTCTTGTATGGTTGTTGGTACGTGTTTTTGGCCGAAAAGGAGAAAGAGAAAAGAAGACAGCCAAGATTTTTTTAGAGAGAGTCGAACAAGAGGAGATTTTTTCATGATTCATCGACTACTAGTAAGTACTACATGATTCTCGAATGTTATACTCTTGTTTAGGTGGTCTTTAATGCTTAAAATCGACTTTTGGGTTCATGTGGAGTTCTTAAGCCAAGAACATATATACATGGAGGTTCAAATAAGAATTAGAAATTAAATGAGAATGAAAGACTCAATCCCAGCCGTCCAATTTCTTCTTCTTCAATGTCATTGCACACCCATAGATTTCTCATATACACATTGCCACACTCTATCCTCACGCTCTCCATCCATGAATTTCACTTACAAAATAAATGGCTGAGATTGAGTCTCCATTCTTATTTCTCATTTAAACCTTCTCCTATATATATTTAGAAAAAGAAGCAATAAAGAACTATGCATTAAAAAAAAGAACCTAAAGAACCAATCTGTACCATTGAATCATCAAAATCAATAGATGAGATTTAAAGATGACAAAATTATAATTATCATAATTTGATTAAAAAGTAAAAGGGCAAACATAGAAAATCTACCCCCCCACCCACCCACCAAGAACCCATGTGAATCTCATCTCCCATTTCAACTTAAAAAAAATTATTACCACTAAAAACTTTAAATTGTCATAACTATTTAAGTTTTATGAATTTAAGCAAAAAAATTATACCAATCTTCTAGTTTTTCAATCCTCTTTCAATATAGACCACTCTTCCCATATTTTTCTAAATTTTTAAAAATGCAAATTTTGAATATGTAATTTGCATTTTGGGCAGCATTGTAGTATTGTGTATGGATTTTGTATTTTAGGTTTTAATATGTAATTTTGCATTTTGGACTGCATTTTCCTTGAATCAGATTATGGAAATGCAGACGACAGTTGTGGGTTTGCATTTAGCATTTTGGAAGCATCTGCATGATCTGTATCTCCATTTTTTGCATTTTTGATTTTTTGCAATTTGCATTTTGACATGAAACCCAGATTAAAATACAAATTTTAAAAAATTTGCATTTTTAAAAGAAAACGTTTCAGAAATATACCAAACTTAGTCTTGTTTGAAAGAGGACGAAAAACTGAATCTAATAATATAATTTTTTTGCTAAAATTCTTAAAAACAAATGAGTTATAATCATTTAAAGTTGAATGGATTTTTTTTTGTTATTTTCTAGTTTTGCCCCTCATCAATATGCCAAATGTTATCACTAGCTCTTTAGGTTTTTTTTGTTTAAAGAGGGTTCTATTTATAACATCACCCTATATATATATATATATGGAAGTTCAAATAAGAACCTTAAATTAAATGAGAATGAGAGACTCAATCTCAGCCGTCCAATTCCCCTTTCTTCAATGTCATTGTCCACCTATGAATTCCTCACATGCACCCTGCCACACTCTATCCCCCCACGCTTTCCATCAATAAATTCCACTTACAAAATGAACGGCTGAGATTGAGTCTCTCATTCTCATTTAATTTTTAATTCTCATTTGAACATTCCCCTACATATATTTTTAAAAAGAATCAATAAGGAACTATGCATTAAAAAAAAGAACCTAATGAACCAATCTGGACCATTGGATCATCAAAATCAATGGATGAGATACAAAGATCGCAGAATTGTAATTATCATAAATTAATTAAGAAGTAAAAAGGCAAACATAGACCCCCCCCCCCCCCCCGAACCCATGTGAATCTCATCTCCCATTTCAACTTAAAAAAAATTATTACCACTCAAAACTTTAAATTGTTATAACTATTTAAGTTTTGTGAATTTAAGCAAAAAAATTATATCAATCATCTAGTTTTTCAATGTTCTTTTAATATAGACCACTCTTCCCATATTTTTCTAAATTTTTCAAAATGCAAATTTTGAATATGTAATTTGTATTTTGGGCAGCATTGTAGTGTATGGATTTTGTAATTTGAGTTTGAATATGTAATTTTGCATTTTGGACTACATTTTAATTGAATCAGACTTTGGAAGTGCAGACGAGTTGTGGGTTTGCATTTTGGAAGCATCTGCATGACCTGTATCTCCGTTTTTTGCATTTTTGATATTTTGCAATTTGTATTTTGACATGAAACCCACATGAAAATGCAAACTTTAAAAAAAATTCATTTAAAAAAAAAAGTTTCAGAAATATATCAAGCCTAATCTTGTTTGAAAGAGGACGAATAACTTAATCCAATGATATAATTCTTTTGCTAAAATTCTTAAAAAACAAATGAGTTATGATCATTTAAAGTTGAATGGTTTTTTTTTTTTTGTTATTTTCTAGTTTTGCCCCTAATCAATATGCCAAATGTTATCACCAGGATGGTTTTTTAGTTTTTTATGTTTAAGGAAGGTTCTATATATAATCTCACCCTATATATATATATATATATATATATATATATATATATATATATATATATAGGGTAAGGTTACACATAGATACACCCATATACATAGAAACTAAAGAACTACCTCAGATGATGACACGTAGTAATATCAATAAGGGCAAAACTGTAAAATAATCTCAAAATACTCACCCATGCACCTCCCCTTCAAACCCAGGAAAAGCAAATTAAAAAAAACACTCAAACATTTAAATGATCATAACTTCTTCGTTTTTAAGAGTTTAAGCAAGAAAATTATATCATTGATTCAATTTTTCGTCTTCTGTCAAACAAGAGGAGGCTTGATATATTTCTGAAACTTTTTTATTTTTGAAAATGCAAATTTTTTAAAATTTGCATTTTCATGTGGGTTTTATTTCAAAATGCAAAATGAAAAAAAGTGGAAATGCAAAAACTGAATATACAGGTCATGCATATGCTTCCAAAATGCAAATTATGAAAATGAAAATGCAAATCCACACTGTCATTTGCATTTCAATTACAACAATCTGATTCTATGAAAATGCAAATACAAATTACATATTCAAATAAAAAAAATGCAAATTATTTATTCAAGCCAAAAATGCAAATTCTAGACAGACACTACAATGTAAAATTTTTCAGAAAATGTAAAATGAAAATAGCACTACAAATAAAAATGCAAATGATAATACCCTGCAATTGATTAAGAGCTTAGCATCAATTTCAATAAACCAATACAAAATGCAAACTCATAAAAAAATTACGAAGGCATAATCCTAGAGTTATATTATTAGAGTTATATTATTACAATTCATTAGTCCCAAATAGAAATTCAAAAATGTTGTTCTTGAATTGGAAAAACTCACCCCTTTCTAGAGTTTGTCCTTAACAGCTGTGGCAACAAGAAGTATAAAATCTTTTTCAATTTCTTCAGTTGCTTCATCAATCAAATCATCTCGATCTGCTCTAACTGAGTTCTTGGCTTCTGTGAATTTTTCCATTCAACTATTTGTATTCTTCCTCGCTGAGTTCATGATAAGCAAGAATCTGAACAGCAGTTAGTTTCCATCCTCGTCCCTAACAATAGAAAAAAGGCTGGTTTATCGTGTTGCGTACCTAAACATTCAAAAGCTCGTAAGTCCTGCAACGAACAATATGAAGATTATCATCGGTGATTTGAAGGGGTTTGGGGGTGCGATAGTTGAGAGAGAAAGAGAGATAAGAGTAGACCCATTTGATTTTTATGTTCTTAATCTGCTCTTGAATGCTTCTATATATGGCAAAATTAAATAGTTTATTATTTTTATTTATTGTTAAATCTGAGCCCTTGGATCACAGATTTATAGGGTGAGATTATTGTAAGAGAGATTTTGAACCGTAGGATGTATAACAAAAGTCAACAAGATTAAATCAAAATTGATGAAATCAAAGTCAAACTAATTATGAAAAAAGGGCAATTTAGATAGAATACAAAATTAATGAATACTAAGGCAGCATTTGGTTCAAGTATTGTTTTTGGTGAGATTGGGATTTAAGATGGGATTTGCATTTGGTGGGATTTGTATTTGGTAGGATTTAGAATCCATTCCTGTGTTTGTTTCAAATTCTTTACAAGGGATTTCCACCACCACCAACTACAACCTCCATTCTCACCACCAACCACCACATCTACTACCACCAGGGCGAAGGCGTACGTCGACGACGAAGGAGGACGGCGACAGCGAAGGGGAAGACGAAGACGGCGACCACCTCACTGCCCCCCTTGTCTGCAAAGGGCTTTGACAAAGGGTTTCTGTCGAATGATGGAAGGGGTTCTGTTGAAGCTAGAATGATCTCGAATGTCGAATGTTTGAACGACAAACGGCTAGGGTTTCTGTCAACGAAGTCTAGGGCGACGACTAGGGTTTGTGTAACACCCTCTTTACAGGCCTAGATTAATTAAGGTAATTAAGTTAATTGACCTTGAGATTTATATTTAATTATGGGTATTACTTGCCATGAAGTGTTATTTAATAATTAATTGTATTATTTGCTTTATTTTTATTTTATTTTATTTAGAAATGATATTTTATATGAGGTGGTATGGTGGAGTATTTTAGTCAACAACACCCATACCTCATTTCTTGTAAAAGTGAACAAAGTGTGTTTGTGTGTGTTTTTGTGTGCTCTCGGCCGAGAAGAAGAAGAAAGAAAGAAAGAAGAACCATTCAACAATTTGATTTTTAATCTTGCTTGCTAATTGATTACTGAAGTTCATAACATTATTGAGGTTAGATTACTAATTTATGATCTTAGTTGTTAATTGTATTCGACTTTATATATATATATGGAATCCGATTGTTCTTGATGATTTGATAATCATAGGATGTATGCATGTTAGAATTAATTGATAGATTATGATCATTACATGTTTATATGATTCATGGAAGCTTAATTTATCTTGTATGCTTAGAATCAGTTTAGAATTTAAGTTAGAATTGAAAATTGATCTGAGTTATGACTTTATCGGGATTGAGGTTTTGAATCTATCGGGATTGAGGATTGAATCATGCGGAATTAGTGAAATCCGACAACTTTGATCGAAATAGAGGATGAATCCGAGAAATTTGATAGGATTGTATTAAATACCGATAAAAGATGAACCGTTGGCCTTAACACATTTCTCGGAATTGATTTTATCGGAATTGGACATTCTCTCAGAATTTGATTAATGCCCTAACACTTTTATCGGGATTCAATTTATATCGGGATGTGCCATATTCTCGGAATTATACCTTTACTCAGAATGAGATCTATCGGAATCCTATTTTCTCGGAATGTGCCTTTTCTTAGAATTGCCTATTTTCTCGGAATTGGGCATTTTCACTCGGAATCCTGATTCAACCGGAATTGATACAAACTGTATGGAATGCCTTTGCTGGATCGGAATTTCAAGATGGATTTGGAATTATGACAATTCCTTAGAATACATTTGGAATTTGGGATTTTAAGATTTATTTGATAAATTCAGATATTATGTACTGAATTTATATATATATCTGTGATATGTGATATTCATGTGATGTATGAATAAATATGATATTTTTTATGAATCATTATTGTGAATTGAATACTAACTTGTGTTCACTTAATCTCAGGAACTGAGAAGACTCAGTGAGTTAGTCAACTGAGTGTGCTACAGCCTTGCTGACTGTGGTGAGTGGATTTATATCCTGATGGTACAGGATGTAACATCTTGATTGATTATGTGCTCATTGGATATGTATACATGTTATTGAGGAGGTCAGCCGTGCAGTTTTGTAGGTTGGGCTTGTTGCTTGGGGATTTACAGTATCTGATCTTGAGGTGCATCTGTTGCAATCAAGGGTGCTTTTACTGTTATCCATGTTAGCAGAGCTATCGGTAAACCTATGCTTTGGCCGACATTTGGTTGTAGGTGGTTGCAACACCGCCGGTCCTCTTGAGTTTGAGCTTGATTAACTTGTTGGGCTGTTAGCCTTGTACTTTGTGTGATATATGTTCCCTCACTTAGCTTTGTGCTAATTCCCCACTAGATTGTTTTGCAGATACTCCATGGTGAGTTTTGATGCTGATGACTGGGAATATGGACCGACTAATACTCTGATGTCCAGGATTTTGTATAGAGCCTGTTTTTGTAAATCAACACTATAGTGGTATTTTGTAAATGATAACCAGTCAAAGTTGTATAAACTCTTGATTTTAAATCTAATTATATGTAATTAGCTTCCGCACGCAGTTTATTGTTAATTAAAAAGTATAGTGTTATAAATTGGTATCAGAGCCTTGGTTTGAGAATTTGCATGAATGAATTGTGCAATACTCGAACCGAGGCTCTGGTCAGTCCAGTATTCCCAGGGTGGGTAATTAGTAGTTTTGCTTTGAGGGTGGTTAGTGTGTTTATACTAACGGATTATATTTAACAACTGGTGAGATGCTGTGTATAGAACAGAAATGGCTGACAATGTGAACCAGACAACTACCCCTGCGTCCCCCAGAAGAAACAATCAATCCTCCACCGTAGCAAATGAACAACACAATAGAGCTGGTACTTCACATAATGGTGAATCTGATCAGCAGGATTATGTACTTCAATTGGAAGACACTCTGCAAATTTTGAGAGATCGAGTTCAGGAGTTGGAACAGCAGCAACATCAGACTCAGTCCTCTCATCAAACTCAGACCATTCATATGCCTCGAGAGTTAGCTGTATTTACCCAGTCGATACCATCTCCTGTTTACTCTGCTGCACCCTTCAATACAGTGTCAACACCATTTGGTTCTTTACCATGTGTTACTATACCACCTGTATCACAACCCCAACCACAGCACCAACCACAACAGCAGAACTTTTTCATTCCTTGGTACCCAACTCAAGGAGGCTTTAAACCGAAAGGGCAATACAAGGATTTCATGGGTTGCCAGCCACCTGAGTATTCTGGAAGCTCAAATCCAAGTGATACTTTGAACTGGTTAAAGGAGATGGTGAAGGCTTTAGATGCCTGCAATTGTGAGGAATCCGATAGGGTTAATTTTGCAACTTGGAGGTTGAAGGGTCAAGCTGCAACCTGGTGGGATTCTTTGACTGCTCATCTATCCAGGGAGGTTGTGAATTATGTTACCTGGGATCAATTTCAAACCAAGTTCTGTGAGCAATTCTGTAATACCTATGATTTGGCTAAGGTGAAACGGGAGTTTATGGATTTGGCACAAGATGATAAGATGTCGGTGGATGAACTAATTTCAAAGTTCAATGAAAAGCTGAGGTTCGCAAAACAATGGGTTCCTGATGAGCCTTCTCAGATTGATCATTTCGTTCAAGCACTGTTGCCTGAATATCGGGGTAACACCCGAATGGCAACATCTTTAGTTCAGGAATTTACTGTTGCTAGAGTTGCTGAGGGTGATGTGAAGGCCCAGGAAAGGATGAATAGAGATAAAGGATCGTCTCACAAGTCTGGTGGAAACCAGGGTAAAAGCAAGTGGCAGGGAAATCAGAACAGTGGGGATCAGAAATCTAAGGGTTCGGGATCTTATCATAATAAACCTTGGTGTGGACCTTGCAAGTCTCGGCATACAGGTTCGTGCACACCATAGACTAGAAAGTGTTTGCGTTGTGGTGGATTGGGTCATGAGCCATCAGATTGTAAGTTCAAGACCAACGTTTGCTGGAACTGTCACGAGGAGGGTCACCGATCTGGGGCTTGCACAAAACAGAGATCAACAGGGACGGGGCAGGGGGTAGCCACTGTCAGGGGATCGTCTTCTGCAGGTTAGAAGCGTAAGGCTACACCTTCTGCGGAAGGGAGAGCCTTCAAGATGACTGTTACAGAGGCTACTGAAAACAGTCATGTGATCACGGGTATGTTTATTGTAAACTATGTGCCTGCCCGTATGTTATTTGATTATGGTGCAAATAGATCTTTTATATCTGTAACTTTGTGTGACAAACTGAAACTGCCTGCTTCTGTGATTACTACTCCTTTAGAAGTAGAGATAGCAAATGGTAAGATAGTTCCTGTAACTTATTATGTGATTGGGGTGTCGATAGACATTGATGGTACTAGTCTGCCTGTAGACTGTTTGTTAATGCCTATACCGGGGTTTGACTTAGTACTAAGCATGGATTGGTTAAGTTTCCATAGAGCTAGTATCCAGTGCCATAAGAAACTGATTACTATTCCTTTGGATGACGGGTCGCATGTCGTGGCTCGTGGGGATAGATCTCGATCTTCTTTTCCAATCATCTCGTATTTGAAGGCTAGAAAATCACTAGCCAAAGGGTGTGCGTCTTTTCTGGCATACGCCATTTGTGTGAAGAAGGAGAAGCGACCTGTTACCGAGGTTCGTGTTGTCTCCGAATATCCAGAGGTATTTCAAGATGATCTGCCAGGGTTACCACCTGTACGGGATGTTGAGTATAAGATAGAATTGGTACCGGGTACTACACCGATTGCAAAAGCTCCGTATCGTTTGGCTCCATCTGAGATCCGAGAGATGATGACTCAGATTCAGGAATTGCTTGACAAGGGGTTTATCCGTCCGAGTTCTTCACCGTGGGGTGCACCTGTACTGTTTATGAAAAAGAAAGATGGAACTCTCCGTATGTGTATTGATTACAGGGATTTGAATAAGAGAACCATCAAGAATAAGTATCCATTGCCCAGAATTGACGATTTGTTTGATCAACTACAAGGGGCTTCATACTTTTCAAAGATTGATCTACGATCAGGTTATCATCAGGTCAGGGTAACAGAGGAGGATATACCTAAGACTGCTTTCCGTACTCGATATGGTCATTATGAATTCTTAGTGATGCCGTTTGGTTTAACGAATGCACCTGCTGTATTTATGAACTTGATGAATCGCGTCTGCCGACCTTTCTTAGACAAGTTTGTAATTGTGTTTATTGACGACATCTTGGTGTATTCAAAGACAGAGGATGAGCATGATCAGCATTTAAGACAGGTTTTGGAGATTTTAAAACAACACAAGTTATATGCCAAGTTTTCGAAATGTGAATTTTGGTTGTGAAAAATTCAATTTCTAGGGCATGTAATTTGTCAAGAAGGTATCAAAGTAGATCCTTCCAAGATTGAAGCAGTGATAAATTGGAGTGCTCTAAAAACACTAACTGAGATAAAGAGTTTTCTTGGATTGGCGGGTTATTATCGCAGGTTTATTAAAGATTTTTCTAAGCTCGCCGGTCCATTGACCAAGTTGACTAGAAAGGATGTACCGTTCCAATGGGGTTCAGCTCAGGAATATTCTTTCCAGACGTTAAAACAGTTGTTGTGTCAAGCTCCTGTTCTTTCATTACCAGAGGGTTCAGAGGATTTTGTTGTTTACTGCAATGCTTCTCACGCCGGGGGGGTAAAGTGATTGCGTATGCTTCGAGACAGTTTAAACCAAATGAACGAAATTACCCGACTCATAATTTGGAGTTAGCAGCTGTGGTATTTGCTTTGAAACTGTGGAGACATTATCTGTATGGAACGAAATGTACGATTTGTACTGATCACAAAAGTCTTCAGTATGTGTTTACTCAGAAAGAATTGAATATGAGACAACGTTGTTGGTTAGAACTGATCAAGGATTATGATTGTGACATTCAGTATCATCCGGGGAAAGCTAATGTGGTTGCTGATGCACTTAGCAGAAGGGGATCTTCGGATACAGTGAAATTTATGCGATTAGAAATCAAGTCTGATTTAGTGGATCAAATTTTGGCTGCTCAGCTTGAAGCTTTGAAAGATGAGAATCTGAAGGACGAACTGATGGTTAAACGACAACATGAGTTAGCTACTGACTCGCGTGGTTTGAGGGTTTATCATGCACACGTTTGGGTACCAAGTTTGGTAACTTGAGGGAATTAATTCTAAATGAGGCTCATAAGTCTAGATTGTCGATACATCCGGGGAGTACAAAGATGTACCGAGATTTAAAGACTCGTTATTGGTGGCCGACAATGAAAACAGATATTGCTAAATTTGTTGGGACATGTCACATTTGTGCGCAAGTTAAACCTAAACATCAGAAACCTTACGGATCATTGAAACAATTGGATATACCTGAGTGGATGTGGGATCACATTACGATGGATTTTGTAACTAAACTTCCACGAACTCAGAGAAGTCATGATATGATTTGGGTTATTGTTGATAGATTAACCAAGAGTGCACACTTTCTCGCTACTGCTAAAACTGCTTCTTTGAGTAAACTGGCACAACTGTACATAGATGAAATAGTATCAAGACATGGAGTCCCGTTATCTATTGTTTCAGATTGGGATTCAAGATTCGTGTCTAACTTCTGGGATAGACTGCAACAAGAATTGGGGTCCAGGGTTAACTTGAGTACAGCTTATCATCCACAGACAGATGGTCAGTCAGAGAGAACCATTCAGACTTTAGAAGATATGCTTCGAGCATGTGTGTTAGAGTTTGGGGGTTCATGGGATTCGCATCTTCCATTGGTTGAGTTTGCGTACAACAATTCCTATCATTCCAGCATTGGTACGCCGCCGTATGAGATGCTGTATGGTCGTCCTTCTAGAACTCCGACTTGTTGGTTAGAGGCCGGGGAAAAGCAATTTGCAGGGCATGATATTGTACAGATGACAGCTGACAAGGTTGCTATTGCTCGGGATAAACTAAAAGCTGCAAGGGATAGACAGAAAATGTATGCAGATCCGCGTCGTCGACCGGTGTCTTTTGTTATGGGAGAAATGGTTTATTTAAAAGTCTGGAAGGGTGTGATTCGTTTTGGGAAACGCGGGAAGTTGGCTCCCCGTTACATTGGTCCTTTCAGAATCAGACGAGTGGTTAATGATCAGGCAGTTGTTTTGGATCTTCCTGATGAATTAACGGGTATCCATGACACTTTCAACGTATGTTATTTGAGAAAATGCAATGTAGAGGATCAGACACAGGTTCTTCCGATTCAGGATCTTCGCGTGGATATGAATCAGAAACTTATTGAGAAACCAATTTAACTACTTGATAGTAAAGTCACAAAATTGAGAAAGAAACAGATACCCATGGTTTTGGTCAAGTGGAAGCATAGTTTAGGCTCAGATTTGACTTGGGAGACCGAAGCTGATATGAGGACTCGTTATCCTTTCTTGTTCGAGCGCGAATAGATTCCAAGGACGGAATCTTCTTAAGGAGGGTAGATTTGTAACACCCTCTTTACCGGCCTAGATTAATTAAGGTAATTAAGTTAATTGACCTTGAGATTTATATTTAATTATGGATATTACTTGCCATGAAGTGTTATTTAATAATTAATTGTATTATTTGCTTTATTTTTATTTTATTTTATTTAGAAAGGATATTTTATACGAGGTGGTATGGTGGAGTATTTTAGTCAACAACACCCATACCTCATTTCTTGTAAAAGTGAACAAAGTGTGTTTGTGTGTGTTTTTGTGTGCTCTTGGCCGAGAAGAAGAAGAAAGAAAGAAAGAAGAACCATTCAACAATTTGATTTTTAATCTTGCTTGCTAATTGATTACTAAAGTTCATAACATTATTGAGGTTAGATTACAAATTTATGATCTTAGTTGTTAATTGTATTCAACTTTATATATATATGGAATCCGATTGTTCTTGATGATTTGATAATCATAGGATGTATGCATGTTAGAATTAATTGATAGATTATGATCATTACATGTTTATATGATTCCTGGAAGCTTAATTTTTCTTGTATGCTTAGAATCAGTTTAGAATTTAAGTTAGAATTGAAAATTGATCTGAGTTATGACTTTATCGGGATTGAGGTTTTGAATCTATCGGGATTGAGGATTGAATCATGCAGAATTAGTGAAATCCGACAACTTTGATCGGAATAGAGGATGAATCCGAGAAATTTGATAGGATTGTATTAAATACCGATAAAAGATGAACTATTGGCCTTAACACACTTCTCGGAATTGATTTTATCGGAATTGGACATTCTCTCGGAATTTGATTAATGCCCTAACACTTTTATCGGGATTCAATTTATATCGGGATGTGCCATATTCTCGGAATTATACATTTACTCAGAATGAGATCTATCGGAATCCTATTATCTCGGAATGTGCCTTTTCTCGGAATTGCCTATTTTCTCGGAATTGGGCATTTCACTCGGAATCCTGATTCAACCGGAATTGATACAAACTGTATGGAATGCCTTTGCTGGATCTGAATTTCAAGATGGATTTGGAATTATGACAATTCCTTATAATACATTTGAAATTTGGGATTTTAAGATTTATTTGATAAATTCAGATATTATGTACTGAATTTATATATATATATATATATATATATATATATATATATATATATATATCTGTGATATGTGATATTCATGTTATGTATGAATAAATATGATATTTTTTATGAATCAGTATTGTGAATTGAATACTGACTTGTGTTCACTTAATCTCAGGAACTGAGAAGACTCAGTGAGTTAGTCAACTGAGTGTGCTACAGCCTTGCTGACTGTGGTGAGTAGATTTATATCCTGATGGTACAGGATGTAACATTTTGATTGATTATGTGCTCATTGGATATGTATACATGTTATTGAGGAGGTCAGCCGTGACACTTTTGTAGGCTGGGCTTGTTGCTTGGGGATTTACAGTATCTGATCTTGAGGTGCATCTGTTGCACTCAAGGGTGCTTTTACTGTTATATATGTTAGCAGAGCTATCTGTAAACCTATGCTTTGGCCGGCATTTGGTTGTAGGTGGTTGCAACACCGCCGGTCCTCTTGAGTTTGATCTTGATTAACTTGTTGGGCTGTTAGCCTTGTACTTTGTGTGATATATGTTCCCTCACTTAGCTTTGTGCTAATTCCCCACTAGATTGTTTTGCAGATACTCCATGGTGAGTTTTGATGCTGATGACTGGGAATATGGACAGACCTATACTCTGATGTCCAGGATTTTGTATAGAGCCTGTTTTTATAAATCAACACTGTAGTGGTATTTTGTAAATGATAACCTGTCAAAGTTGTATAAACTCTTGATTTTAAATCTAATTATATGTAATTAGTTTCGCACGCAATTTATTGTTTATTAAAAAGTACAGTGTTATAGTTTGAAGGTGGAAGGTTTGAAGGTGACGGCGGAAGCGACAGCGAGGGCTAGGGTTTGCGAAGTGAACGGCGGCAACCACCACACCACCACCAACCAACCACCACCAACGATTAAGGCGAACGGCGACGATTAGGGTTTCAGAGAATGATGGGTTTCATAGAACGGTGAAGAGTTTCAGTCGGCGACGATTAGTTCGCCGGAAGGGATGACGGTTTCTGTCAGACTAGGGTTCGCCGGAAGGGATGACGGTTTTTGTGGTTGGTCGACGGAAACTTAGCCGGAGTTCTGCCGGAGGAAATACCTTCAACGTGGGATTTCAAAATACCATGGGGGTGAAGGGATTTTGAAATTCTCCATTTGTAAAATCCTGGGATTTGAAATCCTATTTCACATTTGCAAACCAAACATGGTATTTGGGAGGATTTCAAATCTCATTCCCATGAAATCCCCCCAAATCTCTCCAACCAAACACACCCTAAGAGTTATGGAATCAACTAAAATTAGGAACTTAAGTTCAAAAACACAAATTTGTTGCACAAAAACAAAACAAATAAACTGAATACATTGATACAAAATTTCTATTAACTAAAATAAAACCCAACTAAGATTCATGTTTCCCTCGTCTTATACTTTTATTCAGAATTTGATAGAACAAAATGAGTTCAAGACCTGATGCACATAGACTGTGTTTTCAAATTGAAGAATAGAACAAATATTTTTTTCAGAAATCCTAAATGTTTAGCCCTGAAAAACCATGGTCGAAGAAGAAATTGATGAATACCCAATATCACAAATCTCTAAATCATAGACAAACACAATTGATGAATACACTATATAAAAATGTGGTGAATAAAAACAAAACTAATACAATTAATAAACTAATTTGGATGAACATGACTACAAGCTTTTGATGAATCCATATTCGGATGAACATCAGTTTACAAAAAGTTGATTCACAATCTAATTGTAATAGAAAATTGTTAAAACCTAGAGGGGTGTGAATAGGATGTATATCTAATTTTTGAAGTTTTTACAAGTTCTTGCAATAGTATAAAAGAGATAGAGTTAGAAAGATATCACCAATCACAAGTTAGACACAATGATTTATAGTGGTTCATGCAAATGTTAACAAACTTGCACTACATCTACTCCTTGGCCTCACCCACCAAGAGTTTGCTCCACTATCTTCTCTCCTTGAAGGTAGAGATAAACCTTTTACACTTCTCTTTTTCACTTGCAAGAATTAACACTTCAAACTTGCAAGTAACATAAAGATAACCTTGCTTCACTCTAATTCTAAAGGCTAGAGTTGATCCTCACTTCTCTCTAATTTTATAGGCTAGAGATAATCCTCACTTCACTCTAATTTGACAGGGTAGAGTTGATCCTCACACTATTACAAATGATATAAAAGATTGGAGTAGTGTTTAAGCTTTAAAGGCTTTGACTCTTGCTTGAATCTTGATCTTGAGAGTTGAATGAATAATCAAGAAATATGAGCTCACAAGTATTAGAGAGTATTCTGTATCTTTCTGTTTGCAAGAGGTGAGTAATGAATGAGGTTTGAGTTGGTTTAAATAAAGAAAAAGGTGCAAGTGCCAAAACTGTCCAGGCGTCCCATGGTCGATGCACAGTCAACCGTGGCTTCGATCGTCGGTCTGCTGGAACTTCTTGTTTTTTGCAATATAGACATTGGGCTTTATCTAAAACCACGAACAACTCATTTTTACCATAAAAATCAACTGAAAAGAAGATTTATAAAAGGTTGGTTGATCCCATACTTCTAACGTTTGAATTCAAACACAAAAATGGAAGTTTGGAAACCAATACACAAAGCATGTTGGAATTTTACCCCTTTGGGAGATTCCTTTGCTAAATATGGTGGTGTATTGTTTCAAAGTAGGATTGTGTTTGGTATTTGCTAAAATGGGAAGTCTTAGATTTAATCAACCAACACAAATAAGTTTATAAAATATTTGTCCATTTTTATAAAAGTTTTTATAAAAATAATTTTGTAAAAACTTAAATTTATTTAATTATTTTATTTGTAAGCTCTTATAATTCGAATTTACTCATGTAGGTATCTTTGGCGAATACTTGATCTTGCGCGTTGATGACGTTGATCTTTGACGATTGAATTTTTGACGATTTGTACAAAAACAATTTGTAACAAATAAATATAAATATTTATTTGCTTGATTATATATATATATATATATATATATATACATATATATATATATATACATATATATATATATATATATATGTATATGTATATGTGCACGTATGTTAATGTTATTTGATACAATTATATAAAAAAATTGTATACTTTTGTGTCAACAAAAGATGATATAAATTTATATTCTTATTTTCCCAACAATCTCCCCCTTTTTGTTGAAGACAGAAATTTACAATTTGTAAACAAGTTGTATAAATAACTTTAACATGTTAACATTTGCATTATATATATATATATATATATATATATATATATATATATATATATATATATATATATATATATATATATATATATATATATAGGGATGAGATCAAATAAAAAGTAAATTAAAGTAAAAAGTGTAAGAGGGATGATTAGTGATAGTTTTTCAGTATATACATCAACTGATAATTGTTAGTTCATCATCTTTATCGATTAAAACTAGTTCTTCATCGATTTCTTTTTTATGAATCCAACATATACATCACTTTTTAGATGAAAGCATTTTTGTTCATCACCAAATTATTCCAAAAATTTGGTTTCAAAATCTGTATTTGAAAATCTCTTTTGTTGTGTAAAAAATGATGAATATGTTGGATTCATCAAAAAGAAATCGATGAAGAACTAGTTTTGATCAATAAAAATAATTTTTATTACCTCTTACCATTTTTACGTTAATATACATTTTACTTGATCATCACCCTATATATATATATATATATATATATATATATATATATATATATATATATATATATTTATATCTTCTCCCCCTTTTTTGTCTTAACAAAGAGGGCTCCCCCTTGATTTGTGCTCCCCCTTGACTTGTGCTCTCCCTTAAAGAGAACCTCCCCCTTGATTGTAGGTCTTCACTTCTTGAAATCTATGTAAAATTGTATGGAGATACTACCAAGGACTTGCCAAGGAGGGTGAGTGCATAAATTATATAAACCATGCAATTATCATACAATATATTTAATCATGTCAACTCAATGCAATTTCATATAAATAATAATCATACATATCACCACAAAAACAAACCATACATGATCACAAGATAAAGAAAAGATAGATAGAAGCATAAAGTCATACATAACCAAAATTAAAATTGTTCAAACACCACCAAATACGTAATAACATTGTTTGCAACATAACTAAGAAACATAGTAAATTGTTTTCATAGCCAACAAACCAAATAAAAATTGTTTTCAAACATAATAATCAAGCAAGCAAATATGTCATCATGGGTGAGATGGTTTACCCACATCCGTGCCGGCATTGCACGAGATGACATTCATGATTGCCTTTAACATCTTTTTCACGCCTTTCACCTCCTTCGTCACCTTCTTTTCAAAGGACCGCTGTTCATTTCTTAATTCATTTACATTGCGATGTAAAGCTGCAATGCATTGATCAATGTCACCCTCCACCATCCCGTAGTTCGGTGGAATGGTGTTGTCCATCTCCTCCTTATCTCCAAAAGTAAATGCATCAATATCGGCTTCCGTATCTTCGGAAGAAGAGGAGTGTGCCCTTTTTTTTCCTTGGTGGGAATCCATCTTTCAGACGGTGACGGTGTCAATATGAACAGAGGTACCGAGAGTTGAGGCAATACGAGTAACTCCCGGAAGATTGTTAAAAAGCAAGGTAAGGAGACGCCCATAGGGAAGATCCCTTCGATCCGTCACAAGGCCACTCATGCGTTTGACAAGAATGTGCATGAGATTTACCTCGATTCCCGATTTGAGGGCATGAAGGAGAAGGGCTTGTCTGACATTGATCACCGAATGATTCCCAGATTTGGGGAAAATGTTGGAATAAATGATTTTGTTCCACACATTGGTATCGGGAAGAAGATCTTTTCCGTAGAGAAGTGTTGTGGTTGGAGGAACATTGGGCCGACAAATTGAGATAAGGATATCTTGGATGGAAAAGACACCGGGAAGATGAGTAAGGCTATGGGCGGCGTCATTGAATTTTATGCCCGAAGACGGGACATGAAGAATCCTACCAATTTGTTCTAAAGAAAAGACGAAATTCTTTTCATCCACCGTAAACGTGATTTGCTCCTCATCCTCGTCATAGTTGAATGAGGCATAAAATCCATAAAGTTGAGTTTTGTAAATAACATTGGTCAATGTAAGAAATATGCCCCACCAAAGGGCATCAAAAGCCGCTTTAGTTCTAAATCGATCTAGTTGCGACACCTCGGCCAATCTCCCCTCGTTTATCTTTCTTTTCTTTAGGGCCGAAGCAATTTGGCGTTGAGTTGGTTGTTCGGGTTTCTTGGAGGAAGATGTGCGAGCTCTAAGCATAGTTTGATCTAATCATGATGATACTTGTATAAATATTCAAACTATGATCAAAGTTATTTAAAGACTAGTGTGTGTCTAGTGTGCAAACAATGTTCAATTCATCTTGTCATGACACGAGTGGTATAAAACATGTATATTTTTCAAAACTTGTGACAAGGCATATGATAATTCAATATATATGTAACATATTTAAGAGTATGCCAATAAAAAGTAGCAAACTTTATGGACAATGTATATATAAATAGTGTGTGTGTGTCCTAAATATGAGAAGTTTTTGAAAAATAATGATTCAAGTGTATACTAATGTTAGTGAACAGATTAGAAGTAATATAAAAGTGAATTTATAAATTAAAAGTCAAAATTAAAAAATTTGAAAAATTTGAAAAATTCCAGGGGCCTCACGGTCGATGCACAGTATCGACCGTGGTTCGACCGTGGAGGTTCTGGATTGTTGTTCAAGTTGGGTTTTAATTCGACGGTCGATACACGGTCGACCGTGGTTCGACCGTCAGTGAGTTGTACAAATTTTTGTCCTTTTTGACATGATGTATACTTACTCTTTTAATCTAGTTTAACAGCTCACTAACTATTATTTTTATATACAAACCCAATCAACTTTTCATACCTAACAATTTTCAAGTATAACTACAAGATTTTCTCTAAAAATGCCCAAACATGAAGAAAGTATTGTGTAGAACTTACAGGTATTCAAAATATGACTTCAAATATAACTTCAAAAAATTTTCTAAGCCCTAAACCCAACACTTTTCTTACATACTTGACATTTTGTTAAAAAAATTTGGAGGTTTTCAAAAAAAATTCTTATCAAACATAGTATACACAACTATAAGATTCATATGACTTTGGTGCAAAATCGAAGCCTAAGAAGAAAGAATAGATAAATTTAAAGAGTTTATACCTTGTGAAGTGAAGAACACGTGAAGATAAGATGAAACCGAGGAGAAAACAAGCTTCGACCGTAGATCTTCCGTGGAAAAACTCGTGAGGTCAACCGGATCTTCGACCGAGAGGTAATTCTTGATTTTCTTGTGATTTAAATGGTGAAAAATCGAATTTTTGTGATTTTTAAGCTTCAAAGTCGCTAATAGCGGCTAGGGTTTGGAGAGAGAAGTGGGGGAGTGATAAAGTGAAGGAGAGAGAAAGAAAAGAGGCAACCTAGGTTAAAACTCATCAGGTACTCGACGGTCGATGCACGGTCAACCGTGACATCGACCGCGTGTCTTTTTTAATTTGGCCTTTTGGACAGTGACCCCACGGTCGATGCACGGCTGAGTAGTTCGACCGTCGACCCACTGGGCACCATTTTTTGAAAATTTTTATCCAATAATGCATAGTTTTCTAAGGTACATGCTCCATCATTCCTAAGCCAAATCTTAATGTATCAAATACATCCTTTTTAAGTGGTTTAGTAAATATATCCGCTATATTATCAGATGATGCAACCTTTTCTAAGCTAATATTACCTTTTTGTACATTATCACGTAAGAAATGATGTCTAATCTCAATATGCTTACTTCTAGAATGCAATACGGGATTTTTACTAAGATCAATAGCACTTTTGTTATCACACATAATAGGAATATCGGTTAGATGTACCTCATAATCCAATAAGGATTGTTGCATCCATAGGACATGTGCGCATGCTCTTCCGGCAGCTACGTATTCGGCTTCGGTTGTGGACAATGTCACGGATGTTTGCTTCTTTGAAAACCATGATGTGAGAGTCATTCCAATAAAGGCACACACACCACTTGTACTTTTTCTATCCAAGTAGCATCCACCAAGATCCGAATCCGCATAGCACATAATGTCGAGTCCACTCAATTTTGGATACCACAATCCTAAATTGATTGTTCCTTTAATGTACCGAAATATTCGTTTGACGGCCTCATAGTGTGATTTCTTTGGATTTTCCTGAAAACATGCACAAACACAAACACAATACATAATATCGGGCCGACTTGCCGTTAGATAAAGCAAGCTCCCGATTAAACCACGATATCTAGTACTATCAAACACTTCACCTTCCTCATCTAGTGTTAAGTGTGTGTTTGTGGCCATAGGTGTACTCATAGGTTTTACATTCTCAAAATCAAACTTCTTAAGCATATCATTGATGTACTTTGATTAGCTTATGAATGTATCATCTTCATATTGTTTTATTTGAAGCCCAAGAAAGTAATTCAATTCACCCATCATGCTCATTTCAAATTCATTATGCATAAGATTTGAGAATTCATCACACAAATCTTGACATGTTGATCCAAATATAATATCATCCACATAAATTTGCACAAGTAATATATCATGCTTCCTCTTCTTGGTAAACAAAGTGTTATCTACTTTACCCATGATATAATCATTTTTCAACAAGAATGATCTTAGTCTATCATGCCATGCTCTAGGTGTTTGCTTAAGGCCATACAATGTTTTTCTAAGTTTGTATACATGAGATGGATTAATTAGATCTTCAAATCCGGGAGGTTGACATACATAGACTTCCTCTTTTATAAAACCATTTAGAAAAACACTTTTGACATCCATTTGATATAGTTTAAAATCATGTGCACATGCATAAGCAAGTAGAATCCTAATGGATTCCAATCTAGCAACCGGAGCAAATGTTTCATCATAATCTATCCCTTCTTGTTGATTGTATCATTGGGCAACTAATCTAGCTTTATTCCTAGTAATGACTCCATTTTCATCCACTTTGTTTCTAAACACCCATTTGGTTCCTATTATGGTATGACCACTAGGCAAAGGTACTAAGTCCCACACTTAGCTTCTAGTGAATTGGTTTAACTCCTTTTGCATTGCCATAACCCAACTTTCATCCTTAATTGTTTCTTTAATATTCTTGGGTTCTATGTGAGACACAAAGGCAAAGGATGTACTAAGGTTTTGTGTTTGGGATCTAGTGAGTCTTTGGTTTAAGTCTCCTATAACTTGGGTTATTGGATGATTCCTATTTTCCCTAACCTCATTTTGTTCACTAGTGAACTTATCATCTACTATAGGATTTTGGTCACTAGGTTGATCTAAGTTTAACTTGGAAAGGTGTTGTTCTATGGCTTCCTCTTCTAGTTGATTATCATCTACTAGAGGTTTAGTCTTAGGTGGTGGTGTAGATTTACCAAATGTGACATTTAGGGATTCCTCTACAACCATAATGGATTTGTTTAGGACTCTATAGGCTTTGCTATTTAGAGAGTATCCTAAGAAGACACCCTCACAGGCTTTCGGGTCAAACTTGATCAAGTAGTCTTTGGTGTTAAGGATAAAACATTTACTACCAAATACTCTAAAGTGACCTAAAGATGGTTTCGTACCTTTGATAATCTCATAAGGTGTTTTACTTAGCATTGGTCTAATCAAAACTCTATTGAGTATGTATGTGGCCGTTGAGACCGCATCACACCAAAACTTTTGGGGTATGGATTGTTCATTAAGCATAGTCCTACTCATCTCTTGTAAAGTCCTATTTTTCCTTTCAACAACTCCATTTGATTGAGGAGTGCAAGGAGCCAAAAAGTTTTGAGAAACTCCATGTTTATCACAAAATGCTCCAAATTGCGCTTCATTATCAAATTTTCTACCATGGTCGGTACGAATTGAAATAATCGTACAACCGAATTGGTTTTGAATTTTCTTTCCAAGAATTTTAAAATTGTCAAAAGCTTCAATTTTTGATTTCAAAAATGATGTCCATGTATATCTAGAAAAGTCATCTACAACAACTAGTGTGTAGAAGTTTCCTCCATAACTTTGGATTGATGAAGGTCCAAAAAGATCCATATGCAACAATTCAAGACATCTCTTAGAAGATATGACATTTTTGGACTTATGAGATGAATTCACTTGTTTTCCTACCTTACATGCATCACAAAAATGATTATCAAATTTCACAATAGGCATGTCTCTAACAAGTTCACTACTAGACAATTTTTGCAATAATCTCATGTTAGCATGTCCTAGTCTTCTATGCCACAAAGTTGGGTTATCAATAATAGATGCAAGGCATACTTGAGTGTTAGGGTTGTCACCAAGTCTACATGTATAGAGTCCATTCCTCCTAACACCTTTTACTAGCACATGATCATCTTTGCATATCACACTTTCATGCTTTGAAAATCTAACATTCAAGTCTTTATCACACAATTGACCAACACTTATCAAGTTGTAAGCTAGACCATTAACATGCTCAACATTTGAAACTTTAATATTGTCATGAAGGATGTTACCCTTACCAATTACCTTTCCTCTTAGATTGCTTCCAAACACAACATGTCCTCCATCATACTCCTTGTATGAAGTGAAGAGTTCTCTATTTCCGGTCATGTGTTTTGAGCAACCACTGTCAAGTATCCATTCATGAGACATAATCTCATTTTTGTTGCATCCCTACATACATGTAATTATCATTCAAGCTTTTGGTACCCAATGTTTCATGGGTCCGGGATGGTTAGCATCAAACACTCCTACTCTAATCCACCTTGGAGTAATCTTAAAACCTTTATGATACCATGTGTTCATAGAGTTAATAGGTTTGATGGAATGTTTTGGTCTTTGAATCACATTTGACTTAGGTTTCTTGAATCCAAGTCCATGCCTTATGGTTGGAGTGTAAAACCTTTTTACTTGTTCATCACTTGCAACTTTTGGTCTACAAGTGGAAGAGCTAGAACCAAGTGACAAATTTTGAAATTTTGAAAGATTCCAGTGGGCTGACGGTCGATGCACGATATCGACCGTGCTTCGACCGTGGGTCTCCTGGATTTTTTCTTTTCCTTTTTATTTCACAAATTTGATTGTTGTCACATGGCTCATAGGCATGGTGTTTGAACAACTTGAAAAACCAAGGTCACCCTTATAATTTGATGTTTTTTGGACTTTTAGCATTTCATCTAGCCTATGTGTGCTCGCTTCAAATTTTGACAAGGTGGAGTTGTCAAAACTTGTCTTTTGCTTATTCTCCAAACTTATCAAGCTTGGAGATAGATGAGGAACAACTTGACTATGTAAATCTTTGATTGTCAAGTTCAACTTTTCAATCTCCTTTTTCAAATTTTTGTTCTCAATTTTTAGTTCCTCATTTTTTGCAAGTATTTTAGAGCTAAAGTCACACAATTGATCATATTGGTCATTATCACTATAATAGCTTGAATCGGATTGTACCTCACTTGTCTCAAAGGCCATGAGACATGTTTTCTCCTTGGTGTCATCTTGATTTTCATCACCACTATCACTCCATGCTCCTAGAAATGCTTTGTGGTTTTCTCTCTTTTTTGATGCAACTTTTGGACAATCACCAATGAGGTTTGAAGAATCACCACATCCATAGCATTCTCTTGATGGCTTCTTGTCTTTCTTGGCATCCATGCCTTGCTTGTACTTCCTTGGGTCAAAGGGAGCCTTTACATGTTTGCCCTTCCTCTTGAAAAACTTCTTGAAGTTCCTCACCATCATTGCATATTCTTCATCATCATCATCATTGTCATCATATTCCTCATCACTTGAGGATTCTTTAACATGCTTTGCTTTAAGGGCAATGGATTTGGACTTCTCCTTCTTCAACTTGGCTATTTCATCATCTTTTTGTATTATCACCTCATACACCTTGAGGTTTCCAATTAGTTCATCCATTTGAAGTAGGTTTAAGTCCTTTGACTCCTCAATGGCAGTCACCTTAGCTCTCTATTTTGGTGAAAGAGCCCTAAGAAACTTTCTCACAATTTTCTTGTTAGGATAAATAGGCCCAAGTGACTTGAGACTAGTGACAATAGTATTGAACTTAGAGAAAGCTTCATCAATGCTCATTTCATCAAGAATGTGAAATTGCTCATATTGTTGTACAAGCAACTCAACCTTGTTGTCTAGGACTTGAGCACTTCCTTGATGGGTAGTGACAAGAGATTTCTAAATTTCATTTGCACTATCTAACATAAAAACTCTTTCATACTCTTTTCTAGGCAAAGCATTATATAAAAAGAGTTTTGCTTCAAAAATTTTGGAAATCGTCTTCTTGTCCTCTAGACCCATTTGTCCTTAGGAGTTGGTACATATGCATCTATTTTGGAATCAAAGGTTTTTGGCACATGATCACCATTCTTAATGATGTCCCAAAGATCAACATCATTGGCTTTAACATATGTCATAAACCTTTGTTTCCAAAAACAAAAACCTTCTTCTTCAAGAAGTGGATGTCTAACCATAGAATTCCCCTCTACAAAGTTTAGTCCCATTTTCAACTCAAAGAATTTTGAAAAATGTTTTAGAACACTCAAAGCAAGTTTTCAAAAATTATCAAGAGCAACTTGCTCTGATACTAATTGTTAGAACCTAGAGGGGCTGAATAGGTTATATATCCAAGTTTTGAAGTTTTTACAAGTTCTTGCAATAATATAAAAAAGATATAGTTGAAAAGATGTCACCAATCACAAGTTGGACACAATGATTTATAGTGGTTCATGCAAGTGTTAACAAACGTGCACTACATCCACTCCTTGGCCTCACCCACCAAGAGTTTGCTCCACTATCTTCTCTCTTTGAAGGTAGAGATAAACCTTCTACACTTCCCTTTTTCACTTGCAAGAATTAACACTTCAAACTTTCAAGTAAAGTAAAGATAATCTTGCTTCACTATAATTCTAAAAGCTATAGTTCATCCTCACTTGTCTCTAATTTTATAGGCTAGAAATAATCCTCACTTACTCTAATTTGAAAGGCTAGAGTTGATCCTCACACTATTACAAATGATATAAAAGATTGGAGTAGTGTTTAAGCTTTGAAGTCTTTGACTCTTGCTTGAATCTTGATCTTGAGAGTTGAATGAATAATCAAGAAATATGAGCTCACAAGTATTAGAGAGTATTCTGTATTTTTCTGTTTGCAAGAGGTGAGTAATGAATGAGGTTTGAGTTGGTTTAAATAAAAAAAGGTGCAAGTGCCAAAACTGTCCAAGCGTCCCACGGTCGACCATGGCTTCGACCGTCGGTCTGCTGGAACTTCTTGTTTTTTGCAATATAGACGTTGGGCTTTATCTAAAACCACACACAACTCATTTTTACCATAAAAATCAACTGAAAAGAATATTTATAAAAGGATGGTTGATCCCATACTTTTAAAGTTTGAATTCAAACACAAAAATGGAAGTTTGGAAACCAATACACAAAGCATATTGGAATTTTACCCCTTTGGGAGATTCCTTTGCTAAATATGGTGGTGTATTGTTTCAAAGTAGGATTGTGTTTGGTATTTGCTAAAATGGGAAGTCTTAGATTCAATCAACCAACACAAATAAGTTTATAAAATATTTGTCCATTTTTATAAAAGTTTTTATAAAAATAATTTTATAAAAACTTAAACTTATTTAATTATTTTATTTGTAAGCTCATATAATTCGAATTTACTCATGTAGGTATCTTCGGCGAAGACTTGATCTTGAGCGTTGATGACGTTGATCTTTGACGATTGAATTTTTGACGATTTGTACAAAAACAATTTGTAACAAATAAATATAAATATTTATTTGCTTGATTTTATATATATATATATATATATATATATATGTATGTATATGTGCACATATGTTAATGTTAATAGATACAATTATATAAACAAATTGTATTTTTTTGTGTCAACAAAAGAGGATATAAATTTATATTCCTATACATAAAAAGATCAACAGTGGCCACAAAATATATACGGTATAGTCATCCTTGGCTACAAACGGCACCGTTGATGATGAACCATGTGACCAGTGGTAGCCTAGAAAGTCATACAAATGGTGTGCGTCACATGGTGCGGTGGATGACGGACCGGAGGTCATCACTGATTTCAGGGTTGATGGAAAGGGCGACAAAACTTTTGGTAATCGTAATAGTAATCGTCAACTACAGCGGGCGTGGTGGATGATGCGGCCGTGGTAACCGGTGAGTTCAAAGATTGCGGCTTAAATAGGGTTATGGGGAAGACGCCAAGCTTATTAGAGGTTATGGAGGAGAAATTAGAGATTTATTAATTTGAATTCAATACTGGGGGTCGATATTTAAGGGATGATTGAAATTTTTTTATAAAAAGTCTAAAATACTCTTGAATTAGTTATGCCACATGTCAACTCTTATTTTCTATTTACCCCTCTTATAATATTTAGCCTCTTACTTGATCATTTTCTTCACATGCAACTTACCACACTTAATCCCCCATGCTCTACATCATTGAATTCCACTTATCAAATAAACAGTTAAGATTGGTTTTCGTGGTACGTATACTAAAATCGGTTATCAAATGAATATTCCCATATATATATGGGAATATTCATGCGAGAACTGTTGTTAGTGCGAGAACCGCGAGAACCAATCTCGGCCGTTCCTTGGATATGGGAAGTTAAACGGATGTAGAGCGTGGAGGAATAGAGTGTGCCAGGGTGCATGTGAGAAATTCATGGGTGGTCAATGATATTGAAGAAGGGGGAATTGGACGGCTCAGATTGGTTCTCGCGGTTTTCGCACTAAGAATGGTTCTCACATAAACTTTTTCATATATATATATATATATATATATATATATATATATATATATATATATATATATATATATATATATATATAGTAGGGTTATTGTAAGAGGTATTTAGAGGTAAGATTTGTAAGAGGGGTTTTCAGCAGTAGGATGCAAAAAAAATAAAAAAAAATCAACAAGATGAAATCAAGATTAATAACATTAAATTCAAATTGAAATGAGGCTTAGGGGTATAATAGGTATAAATAAAATTGGTGAAAGAAGTATTTACGGAAACTATTTAAAATTAGAAAGTTTATTAATTTCTTCATATTGATGATTCTCAAAATGATAAAAATTCAACACAATGAACTAGAATTTGATGTCACGCCTATAAAATCGATGCACATAATCAATAACTAGATTATATGATATTAAAACGCAAGATCAAAAATAGATGCAGAAGAACCATCTTTTGATGAACAAATTAAACATTAACTTTTGAAAAATTGATGAAGAACTAGTTTTCATTAATAAAAATTGATGAACTACACATCATCAATAAAAAATGATGAACTACACATCATCAATAAAAAATGATGAACTACACGTACTCAACTCACTATATAAATGTAAAAGAAAACTTGAACCAATCTAAAGAATTGAACATTTACAATTCATTAAAAACTACTCATTGATGTACATAGCATTAGAAAAAAATACATAGAAGTATAAAAGCAAAACTATATAGTCGATTTATAAGAAGAAGCTAACAACTTTTAGAAAACTTGCATTGATATGATACTTGATAAAGGAATTTCCAAAAACGGCATGACAAAATTATAGTCGATGATATAGAAAATCCAGTGATCGGTGGCCCGCTAAGTACCTTCAACTAGAGAGATGGAGGCTGCACCGAAATCCATTGTCATGATAGTGAGTTTTGTAACTACACATACAACTGGAAAATTTATATAAAAATAGTAATTGTCTAAGTTTTCTTATTTTTTAACTAATACCTTGATACATAAAATTACATGGATATTTGAATTCAGTGAGATCTCGTGTTTTCAATTATATTTAATTGAACAATAAATTACACTTAAGTTATTTACGTATGTATAGACATAATATATTCTATGTTAGAATCTTATTTTTATGCGATCTAATTTGCGTATACTTAAATGAATGTCATCATTATTTAACTTTTAATAAAGTTAGTTTAGAATTTCAAATATTCAAATATATAATTGGCTAATAAAAATATATTTAAAGCACTTGATATTATAACATCGACAATAATATTATAGTTATGTCTTTACAATGTCGGAATAAAGCTCCATCACAAGAAACACATTAATATTATAATAAAAACTTTTACACGTGTAATGTAACTTTATATTTCTTATAAAGAGTATTTATAAAAAGTATTAAAAATACACGTTTTTACTCATTGATAAATGTGACAGTTTCTCGAGTGAAGAGTAAAGACTGGTTAAAAGTTTTAATTTGCGATGGTGAAGGAAACCATACTAATAAAACCATGAATGTTGTTTATTAAGAGGTTTTACAGAAAATTTAATGACAATCTTATGTCTAGATATCAAAAAAATTTAATGGTTATTCATTTCTTATTTTCTTACGAGATTTTTTTTTCTATCTATGTTTTGTAATTATTTTTACTATACATGTTATGATTCTTTAAAACTATATAAATTTTAAATTGACTTATATAATCTCGTGTTAATTAATACACTGGTCGCTTAGCTAGTATAAATGTAAAAGAAAACTTGAACCAGTCTAAAGAATTGAACATTTACAATTCATTAAAAACTACTCATTGATGTACATAGCATTAGAAAAAAATGCATAGAAGTATAAAAGCAAAACTATATAGTCGATTTATAAGAAGAAGCTAACAACTTTTAGAAAACTTGCATTGATATGATACTTGATAAAGGAATTTCCAAAAACGGCATGACAAAATTATGGTCGATGATATAGAAAATCCAGTGACCGGTGGCCCGCTAAGTACCTTCAACTAGAGAGATGGAGGCTGCACCGAAATCCATTGTCGGGGTTACGTGGTACTGGAACATCTAATGTTCATCAAAAAAAATGCTCGACTATCCGCAAAAACCATCGTTCATTGACTCTAGCGATGAATAAAGAAATCAGCAAATGAACATATATCATATTTTGAAAAGTCAGCTTTCAAATTTTGCAATCCCTGAATAAAGAAATCGTCGTTCTCTTCTAACCTTTAGCAATCGCTCTTGGTATATGCAGAGGAAGCTATAGGAGCGACGGTTGTTTGGGGTTTACAACCGATGACAATGGTAACGGGTTGTAGAGAGGATGTCGCAACGTGAGCTTTGAACTGCCAGCGTGGAGGAGGCGGCTGTCACAGAAAATTAGGGCTGCAATGTTGAGTAACGAGGGATGAACACATCTGGGTAGAAATTTTATTAAAATGGGAGGATGGCTAGTTGATGCAAGAAAAAAGGAAGAGAGAGAATTGGGTTATTTTTTTTTAATAGCAACAGAAGTCCCAAAAGGAAATAGTTTCGGCTCGGCCATCACTCTCTCCAATTGGGGCTAAATTTTATAACACAAACCAGCAAGGCGCTAGAATTTACAAAGTCACATAGAAAAAACAACACCAAAACACCCAGAGCTATACTAAGAAAACATCCAAATACAATCGGTAGGATCAGAAGGAATTAATAGGATCGTTGCACCATGCACTCCAGTCCGCAAACCGTTTGCTTACTCTTCTTTTGTAGGTTGACAAGAGTAGGCAGACTCATGTGAGAGATCCTCCAGATAACCAGGTTGACTTTTAAAGGAATTAGTTTTATCCAGCTAATCTTCAGGCCATCACCTTTTTTTAAACGATAGATATCATCAAACGCCCTATTAAGAGAGGCAACAGTGTAATTAAGATTAAGGGCCCAACTCCATCTTTCATCTTCATTTTTCACTCTAGATGAAATACAAGTAGAGAAGAGTTCTCTCCATTCATTGATTTCCTCAGGACCGTTTAAAGTTCTTTTCCATTGTAATCTGCAGCTCGAGCAGTTGTTATTTTCATCGAAAAGAAGTCTATCTTTTAGAAAGCAATTCTTGTTTGAGTCTAATAAGAAGGTTCTCGGAAATCTATCCTTCAATACTCCACCTTGGACCCATTCGTCTTTCCAAAATCTCAATTTAGAATAGACACCAACTCTTGTTTGAAACCACCCATTTAATGGAACGTTTATCTTGGCTAAGATCAAGTGGAGAGAATTGGGTTATAAAACACCTAAAATACCCTTTCTCAGCTAGTGACACGTGTCGCTATTATATCACATCTTACCCATCTTATCTTAATTCACATCTTATTTGATCCTCATCCTATATATATATATATATATATATATATATATATATATATATATATATATATATATATATATATATTTTTATATATATATACACACACACATATATATATATATAGGCAAAAGTTCAAACGAGAACTGTTTTTCATACGAGAACCGTGAGAACCAATCTGAGTCGTCCAATCCCTCCTCTTTCAATGTCATTGTCCACCCATGAATTCATCATATGTACCCTGCCACACTTCATCCCCCCACGCTCCACGCTCTACATCCATGAATTCCACTTTATCAAATCAACGGCTAATATTGGTTCTCACAGTTCTCGTTCGAAAAACAGTTCTCGTTTGAGAACCTTAAAAAATTGAGAATGGGAGACTCAATCATAGCCGTCCAATTCCCTCTCCTTCAATGTCATTGCCCACCCATGAATTCCTCACATGCACCCTGCCACACTCTATCCTCTCACACTCTCCATCCATGAATTCCACTTATATATATATATATATATCACCTTGATGAAGGTTCTTGAAGTTGTGAATGGACTTGGAGTTTTAGGTTGATTTGAGTTGAATAAATGATTAAATGATGATCGGGGAGTGTTAGTGATGGCCTAGGATGATTTAGATGCATGAACATTGAATTTTAACTTAGATATGAAAGAATTGGATGATTAAACATTGTTATAGTTGTTAGAAGGAGATTTGTGATTCAAGCTTATAAATTGCAAATCTTGTTCTGTGATTGGGAATTTATGATATGATTTAGGTTGATTCCGTCAGTTTTGCGATTTGGAACATAATTTGTGATTCTAAGTGATTTGTGATTCTTGAATCACAAATTGAACTTTTGGTGATTTATGACTGACAAATCAAGCTCAAGCATCATATATCTTGCACGGGCCATGCTCAAGCTCAACATTGTGAGCTCTAAACGAGTTGAGCTCAAGCTTAAAAAATCTTAATGCTCGATTAAGTATAACATCGGGTTCTGTTCAACTCGTTTACATCCATATTCCAGTGTAAATGCAAACGATAACACATTTTTCTAATAAAATGTTTAAACTCTTATATACAGCAAATACCAACCATTACAATACCATTGCACCAACAAGGTTTTAAATTCACACAGTGAAATATGACAAATAGCCCCAAACATCTAATGAAATCTAACCTCAACAACAACAATTCTTCTCCTGGAAATCTTCTTTCATTTCACCACCTTCTGGTTCAATACCATCATCCTCAGGTGATTCCTTATACTTGTAGAAATATGCAACAATCAAATAAATAACAAGATTAACAGCACTTAGCGCCGCCAACACCCAATAATATCGATCTAAATGGCTCCTGTTTAACGTACTCTGAAACCAGTTCGGCTTTTGGTTTCTCTCACTCACCTTCCCAACAACATACACCGACAGAACACTAGCCATGGTTCCTAATCCTAACACACCCTTTGTGAAATAATTCAAATACTTGTGCATAGATTCAGGTGTTTGGTGCCTAAAGAAACCAGCAATACTGGTGTTAGCAATCCCATCAACAGCTGCAAGAAGCATAAATTGTGGAAGGAGTGCAAATATACTCATTGGGATCGGATCATCGGGCTTATCTAGTAAACCATGATCAGTAATCCGACGTAGTCTTCGGGTTTCCACTTTTGCAGCAGTAATACAACATAACACACAGAAAACCATACTTGTCGCAATCCCGAGTGGTGGAGCATGTTTCTTGTTTGGCAAACACTTTGTGTAAACTGTGTAGATGTTTGCTAATATACTACTTGTGGCATAATAAAACAAAAGGAATATGGGAATTGTGACCTTTATACTTCCAAGTTTACGGTCCATGCGATTAGCTTGCTCAAGAAAGTATGTGTTTCCAATAGAAAGCACGATTCCAATCACAATGAATGTTAGCCACATTGGGATTAAACGGATACCGATCTTGGTGTCTTCTACCTCACGTACACTGCAAAGCTTCCACCTTTCTGACTGTTGTTCTTCAGGTAACTTAATTGCAGCCTTGTGAAAACACCTGTATACCATATTAACTGTCAAAGAAAATTATGGGCATTTTGGGTCACCCCTAACACTACATTTAATGCATAAAGCCTCCTAAATCAATTTCCTCTCATATTAGATTATCTTTATAATAATATTAATCTTAAATAATACATATTTTTTCTTTTCTTTCTAAACAAAAGAAGCTAAAAGGTGTAAGCCGGTTAACACTATCTGATCTTCCGTTTGAATTTGAATCAAATCCATATAAGTTTCACTGTTTCAGTGTTTTGAATAAAAGTATATAGCTTAATAGAGATAAGTAAATAACCTGAGGCTGCTGGTGGAACGAACATCATCTTCATTGTAAAGGTCTTTAGAAGGAGGGGTTGTTTGTGAAATCTTTCGTACAGTAGCCACGAACACCCTCAGGGTGGTTGTTAATGGGCTTCCCGATGGCTTTTGACGCACATAATCTTGGATTCCCGTGAAAAACAGAAGTGTTGCCACAACAGAACAAATGGCCGGAATCCCAAACCGGATTGCCCATGGCTTTATATATGGAAGTGCAATACCTCCAGCTATTAGTACAACCACCACCATTATCAAACCAGGAATTTGATAAAAGATCTTACTATCATGTTCAGTTTTTGCTCCATCTTTCTTTTCATTTTCAGCTACAGTTTTGGCTGCATCTTTTTTTCCATTTTCATTTTCATTTTCATTTTCATTTTCATTTTCATTTTCAGTTTCAGTTTTTGTATGTAGTGCCAAAAACGATGGTAACGAGACTACATGACCAGCCATCCCGACTGCTATCAACGGTAAAGCGATAAAAAACAAGACTTTTTGTGTGTGTCCAACACATTCCTCCTTGTAATGGTGGCATGGGCCAAACACAGCCGGTGTTGATATGGACAGTAATCCTAATCCCTGCATAAATCTTTAAATTCGGTTTCATTTTCTCTTAAACTCGACTTATTTTGTTATTATAAGTCATAATAAGATCATAAGTCGTAAAATAAGCAAAAAATTAGTTCTTAATAAGCTAAAACTAACACCCCTAAATTATGAAGTTGTGTTTATACAGAATAACTGTCCAATTGAATCACTTACAACGCTGTAGGCAATGCTGGAGAACACGAGCATATAAAGGTCGCCCAAGAAGGAATCAACAAAGAAGGCAAACACGATTGCCAAAACGGGTGTGATTCCATTCCAAATGTTTATGATAGCAGCAGCATGTGTAATGCTTAGATTCCAGACATTTGTTAAGTAGTTCATCATCACATACATTGCAAATGCAGCTAATAAATCCGCCCATATCAGTGCTGTTTATGAACACAAAATACAGAAATATTTATATAAGAAAATCAGATTATCATAAGAGAAAGTATAATTGTTCTTCTTAATCACTAAATCTAATTAAGGGTAACACCAATTGGGAAAAAGCAATGAAGTCAACAGAGCTAAGCCTCAATTTAAAGCAAGCATCAGATACCAAACTAAGAACACAGGCCATATATGAGTTAAAAGCATATTTGAGCATGGGTTTGATCAATCACCTGAAATCCTAACGAAGGTCGCCATTTCTGCGTTGACTTAGAAGCTCAAGGTTTCTACTGGACTCAAATGTTCAAATCAATAAACTGTGAGGAATCATGAACAAATTGACGAAAACTGCCATCTGTGACCTGAAGAAGAAAAGGAAATGTGGATCGAGGAGAAAGAATCTACTAGGATGTTTCCTTGTCTCTGGTTATTTGAAAATTTCGTAGTAATTTTCAGAAAAGGAGTGTACTGTGTTTGCGTGTGAATCATATGTAATTATGTATATATAAAATAAAGAAAATTTCGTAATAATTTTCAGAAAAGGAGTGTACTGTGTTTGCGTGTGAATCATATGTAATTATGTATATATAAAATAAAGATAAAGAAAGACCATTGACTTGGCCAGTTGTCCTCGACAGGAATACCTATAAAGAATGTGTGGGTAAACGACATTTTCTACCAACTACAAAACTCATTAGAGTATACGGTGTGGGAGGTAATATCTGAGTGGTTTTGCTATACCGCGTCGTGAAAGAAGAAATTTCCAGTCCATGGCGGCATGTTTATTTTTTGGCGTGGAAACCACCGCGCACTTAAAGGCGGTGTGATAGATTAATCCTACTGACTTTTATTCCTTTTAATGTTTATTACTTATATTCTTTACTTTTTTTTCTTTTCCTGTTGAATTGCATGGTAGATAGCAATTTATAATCTCACCAAACTATTCATTAATTAGCATTTTGCAATTTAATGACTTTTCTTTTTATATTGCTTGCTGAAACGATCGAGACATGGAATTGATATATATTTATTATAGGTTTTTTACCAATGATTTTGTTTATATTTTTATCTTTTAAGAATTGAAGTTAATAAATTTACGGTATTTATTATTTTTCTATAGTTTAATTTTATAAATATAAAAGAATTTTATTTTCTATTACTTAAAAATTTTATTGAGTATTATTAAATTAAATATGAAATTAATAAATAAAGTGGGTCCCAAAATTTGATGTGGTGAGGAGTGTGTAACGCCCCAAAGTTTAAAAGTTTCTTAATTCAAGTTAAGGGGTTAGTTTTGCCAAACTTAGAAACTTGAGAAGTTCATGGACCATTTGTGCTAAACTAAGAAAGTTATAGATACATATGAAGCTTTGTTTGACTCAATTGTAGTCAAAACTCCAGTAACCAAAAACACACTCACGTACACACACAACCTCTAGCTTGTTTTCTGATTTCAATTCATAAGTGAAGTTTAGAAGCTTGAAATCGATCAGATAAAGAATCAACAGCATAAGGTACGAACTTTTAGTTTGGTTTATGAAGTTTTAGGTCAAGAAATGGATTCAAAGGTGGAATCCTTGGTTTGATGTGTTTTGTGTTGTTTTGTGTCAAGTTTCTTGTAGAAGAGTTAGTAGTAATGTTATAGTACTTGTGTGTATGATTGAATTTGAGTTGGATCAAGATTTGGGTGTAAAAAGGTGAGGTTCGGCTGCTGTTCACGAACAGAGCAGAGTAGTCTGCTGTACCGACTGTCCTTGCGGCCGTAAGGGTTATCCCTTGCGACCGTAAGGTAGTGTTTCAGTGTTTTAGTTGTTTTGTCCCTTGCGATCGCATAGGACTTTCCTTGCGATCGTAAAGAGGCAGTTAATACCCTTGCGGTCGCATGTCGTAACTGATGACGTACCCACCTCCAGGCCCAGCAAATGCCAAATGGCCTGTCAATAACGCCTTTTCGGCATCCAAATCCGAGCCAGGCCTGGCCTAGTGCAGGGTAACCGGTTGCAAGACCGATATATTTATCAAAGGCAGTTGCAGGTCAGGCCTAGTTCCTTGCAACATAACTAACACAGGCCTGATGTCTCAAGAGAACTAAAACAGTATCAGGCCTGATGTAACCAGGCCACGTGTCATAACGCCAATGGATGTGATGTGCGTGCCATGTCTGAAACCTCTAACACACGCAAACTACCCACGATTGGCTGACATCGGTAATGGAGAGCAAATCTCACAGTATGGAGGTAATGCCTCAATAGTAAAAAGTACTACCAACTACTCATGATTGGCTGACAACCGTAGTGGGGAACAAATCCCACTCAAAGCAAAAAGATATTACATTTTTGCTTTCTTACAAAAGATCACGCTACGTGTCCTTCATTGGGACGGTCCTTTCAAGTACCGTAATTGACTATAAATAGGAGATGATTATCTCCTATTAAGGTACGCACTTTTCACAGCCTAAACACTCTCCTTTAAGCTTTTCCATAACGATGGCTAACTTGAGCGTCGGAGCGGCTTACAGGGCCTGGCCCCTGTAAGTCCTTTAACGTAGTGTTTTCTTTGTTTTATAGGTTTAATCCTTCAACCGAACTCTCCTGCGAAGATAATCCTACACTCTTCACATTAACCTTGCACTTGTTCACTTTACGAGCAAACAGTAACGCTTGCGGTCGCAAGCAGTCTTCCAGAGTTCAGTTTTGTTAGTTGATCAGTATCTTTTGTAAGTTGAGTACAGATGTTTATATAGTATGGTTTATTGCTTGTAGGCAATAAGAGTTGACGTTTCGGTGATTGAGAATAGTTGTTTAATTGCTGCTAAGGTGAGTGTACTTACCTTTAATCAGATTAGCATATGTACGTGCACTAAATGAAAAGTATATCAATTGTATATTTGATATGTGATCACTGTTCTAAATAAAGCGCCATGGCGGCCGCCATGGCGTGAGGCGTGGCTCCGACGTTAAGAAATGGACCATGGCGTGAACATTAGGCGTGGCGTGCGCCAAGGCTCGCCAAGGCGCTCCTTTACCCGCTAAATGACATGTTTTTTATAGCGTGGCGTGAAAAAAATTAAAAAAATTAAAAAAATCAACTTTTTTGTTTCGGATTTGCGATCATGTATATTGGACTTTTATAAATTTGATTTTTGTAATTTGTATAATGTTACTTTGCTCTCAATTTGTGTGATTATCAGCAATCTGCATAAAAATAAGTATACACTACATACATATAATTATAAAATACAGACAAAAATACCACGTTAAGTCACGCCTTAGAAAACGCCATGGCTTCGCCATGGCTTCTATAACTTGAGGCTTGACCATGCCGCCACGCCGCGCCTTACGTTATTTAGAACCTTGTATGTGATTGATTATGTGAGATTCAGTAGCATTATGTTGTAGTATTTAGTATGATCAGTATACATATATGCACAAGGTGAACAATATGATATCCGTGTTGTGATATGTTTATGTAATGAGTTAAGACTATTGTTTCAAGGTATAATATTACTCAGATATAGTATTCAGTACAGAGATAGGGTATATTGAGATCCTTATACCCTAACAGAGTGTCAGGAATTTGATTATGCGCGAGGCGTGATCATACCTTGGACCAAATAATAGTTTGAATAGTTTTGCAGGTGTTCAGCTTGGATGTGAGACATCCCCAGAAGAGTTACTCATGTTTTAAGTGTTTATCTTTTCAGTTTGTATGCTCACTAAGCGAAAGCTTACGTTTTAGTATGTTGTGCATGCAGGTAACCAGTTTCCAGCAAGGGTAAGGCCCAGTGCTTTGCAGAATTGGATAGCTCCAAGCTTTTTAAACAGAGTACTTTTAACACTACTTTTATAAAATTGTTAGCACTAAAGTGATGTAAGCTTGTTTTTCGCAAACTCTGATGTTTTAGAGGGTTGATCAGTATCAAACAAATTTTTAAAGCTATTTTTTGAAAAGTGGTGTTACAACTTGGTATCAGAGCCAAGGTTTAAGGGATTTGGGCACACACGAGTGTGATGTATGAACTTAAACCGTGGTTTTGAGGTCAGGAGGAGCTATCCCTGGGGTAGTAGCCTTGGTGAGCATACGGTTAGTAGAAGTTTATGATTTGTTATCTGTGTACAGATCAAGCATGAGTAGCAATGTTTTTGCATGTGTAATAGTTATGTGGCTAAGTGCTAAATGACAATATGTCTATATGATATCAGAGAAAAGAAGAATGTTTAACAGATGTAATTAGTTATGCCATATACGTGACCTAAGCTTGTGAATCGGGGTATTCCATGACGGTATTAAGGACAATTGTGTATAATATGTTCATCACAATGCCTGGCCAGTGTATGTAAAGAACATGTGATATGCAGTTGAGCTTAAGATTGCCATGTCAGTACCTTGTGAATCAAGTGAGGGGTGATACGTGACAGTACAGTATGTGTGAATAAGACAAGAACAGAATATGAGATATATGTAGTATTAATAATATTACATACCTTATTATGAGAAACAGAGACAAGTGTTATGGTAGTATATGTTAAAGATAGCTGATCATGAGTATATAGTATGTGATTAGAGTTGATATGAGTCAGATATAGTAGCCTGAGGCTAGTATACCTCGGGAGACCAGAAATACCCATGTTTTAGAGGCAATTCCTATATTAGACCAGTAGACTTATGAGTAACCCCTTTAGAGAGAGTTGTTACAGAGGGATTGCAAGATCTTGAGATCAGTTTAGTAAAGGGGATAGCAGTGAGAAAGCAGGGTAAAGTCCTATATGCAGCGTTTTAGATATTATCAACCAAGTGGTTGAGTATGTTTTAGAAAGAAAGAAAGTTATGTTGTCTCAATATGTGGATACAACAGTATAGGTTACGGTTAAAGCATTAGTAAGAGTTAAAGCTAAGAAAGAACCCGTTGTAGGGATAGATGTGTAAAGATTATTCAACATGCGAACTACCTCGTTGGAGGGAAGATTATAGAATGGATTATGAATTGTGACGATTAGTAAAGACGAAATTGGATTCTTCGTATCAGTGGGTGTCTGCCAGGGAGGGAAGTTATGTACGCATTAGACTTATTAGTTGAGACAATGAAAGACTGGTGGACCATGTTATTGTAGAGAAAGTTAGAAGCACATATTGAGGCTATGACATGGCCTTAGTTCAAAGAATTGTTTAGAGTATAGCCGTACTATAAGCTTGTATAGAACAGATCACAAAAGAATTTAGAATCTGATGATCGACGATAGAGTTGGTGAATGACATCACCTAGAAATTGTTAAGAATGTGTAGTTTTGTTCAGAGTAAGTTGGTATAGAAGTTTTGTAAATACAGTGGTATAGTCTGAAGTTAGAAATGATACGGGTGAAGTTTAACGACAGTTAATTGTAATGAAGTGGATGAGATGATAAGTCTTACATAGAAGAAAGAAAAGTAGTTGTGAGAGCAGAGAATAGTGAACGCAAAGAGAAAGGTTAAGCCGGTAACAGTGTTAAGTAATAAGTCGACGTTTGTACTACACCATGGAGGGTTAGGTCCCCTACTCAGATATACGAAGTGTGAAAAGTAGAGGCATGTGGCCAAGAGTTTGAAATCGTTTACCTTAAGTGTGTTATCAGGTTACTAGTTTGGACATTATTGTCCTAAGTTATTAGGGACAAAGAGTAAGTCAGTTAAATTTTAGCCTAGTTTTGTTATAACAAGGATCAATACTAGAAAAGCAGATGTGACTTGGTCAAAAGATAGAATGTTCCAGTTTATAGCTAAAGAAATAAAGATTGAGCCTGTTGTGATAACAGATAGACGCAGTATATGAGATTACTATTCTGAATAGTAAATGTAAGTAAAAAAAAAGTGATAGAGATAGAAATCGCTAGTTCCCATTGGGCATATGTTCGTGATGAAAGAATTTTGAGCAGTTATTAGTATTGATTAATTGAGTTAATAGCAAGTTCAGGTACTCAGAGATTAAACCAGCAGTGCGGGCTCAGACCCCAAGTGGGGAAGAACTGTTGATCAGAGGTGATAGTAAGAAAGTCAGTGTTCCAGTTGCTTGTTAGCAAAATGAGAAAGTACTTGATGCTTAATTGTATAGCTTGTCTAGCTTATGTGGAAGAGTGTAGTATAAAAGACAGTCATAATAAATTTAATAGATAGCACCAGTGGTAGATGTAGTTCCAAAAGAATTACCAGTAATTCTAGAGTTCTAATAAGTAGAACTTAGTACTATTATTATGTCAAGAATGTAACCAATGAGTTAAAGTATTGTACAGAGTGGCCCCAGAGAAGTAAGAATTGATGATTCAACAGTAATAGTTAACAGATAAGGGTTTTGTCCAATCCCTTAGTTCACAGTGGGGCGCATTAATATAGGTAGTCGTAAAGAAAGATAGCTAGTCAGAATGTGTATAGATTACAGAGGACACTATAAGATTACAGACAAGAATCAGTACCCAGCTTAAGAAATAGATAATCGGTTGGATTAGTTTCAGAGTGTAGAATGGGTTTCAGGAATAGAGTTGTGGTCAGAGTACCGTCAAATAAAGGTCAGAGAGCAGGATAGAGTCAAGGAAGTTCTTAGAATATGACTTCCCACAAGTATGAAGTAACTATTCGACTCAGGATTTGAAACTAGTAGTAGTTGGAAAGTAAATTAGTGAAGAATGCTTTTAGCATCAAGTCAGCTACCCTAAAGATACAGATACCTCAAGTAAGAATGTTAGATATCACTTCAATACTTGATCAAGTTGAAGTAGTACAGAATGAAGCAGTTAGAAAGGGTAATCAGAAGAAAGAATCTATTTAAAGAGTAAGGTCCAAGTTTGTCAAGAAATATGAGTAGAAATTACTAGTAGCCAGGAATAGAATGTGATTTAGCAAAGAAGGTTGAGAAATAATTAAATTGTGTACAGGTTAAAGCAGAGTATCAGAAATTTCATGGAAAATAACAGGTAGATATAAAATGGCAGTATAAGGATTTAAATAGAGATACTCGGTTATCTTTAAGTTTCGGAGTAAATTTCAGAAAGATATAAGAATTAAGTTATATCTTAGTACAGTATTTCACCCTTGTAGGGTTGGACAGAGTGAAAGAAATATATCAACACAAAGAGGTATGCTCAGAACATGTATAATTGACTTTAATGACAAATAAGATACGTATATACGTTAATAGAGTTCTAGTAGGATCACAGTTACGTTTGAGTAGTAGCATATCTAGTACCAGATGATGTATGATGAGAAGTATAGCACTCCTATTTGCTGGGACGAAGTTGATTAGAATGAGAGGACTCAGCACACTATCGAATGTAAAGATAGTACCACAGTTACATGAGCGGCTTAGAGCTGCTCAAGATAAACAGAACAGTTATGTGATAAGAAAGGATTATTAGTAGAGCTTCAGATTGGAAGCTATGTGTTATTAAAAGTATCATCGTGGATATGGGTGAACAGATTCAGAAAGAAAGATAAGCTAGGATAGTAGTTTATTGGTCCTTTGAGGATTATCTCAAGGATAGAGAGAGTAATGTATATGCCAGAATTTATAGTAAATATGTCTTAGATAGTATAACATGTATAGCTATCATTGTAAGTATGTAACATATGCACCAGTAGTTGTCCGAACAGGACAAGAGATGTGAAATCCAGTTGTATAGAACAGCCAGTGGTTGTATTTTAGAGAAAGTTGAGAATTGTGTAGTAGACAGATGAGATAGTAAAGATACAGTAGAAATACGAGAAAGAGTTAGATTACAATTAAGTGTAATTATACTATGTTGTGTATGTAATACCTGATTTATGCTCAGTATGAATTGAAGCACAGTTAATAGTTTTATTGAAAAGAAAAGTTACGAGTTTGTGTAATAAACATATAAGATTGGTAAAGTTACAGTGGAGATACTAAAAGAGATTAGATACACCTAGGTATATACATGTTTTATGTATGTTATGTATATGATACGTTATTTTATATTTGGTATGTGATAGACCTTCTACGTTAGTAGCGGGTAGATATGTGATATAAGACTATCGTGTGGTGGAAGTAGAAAGCTGACGTGGCAGTGTGGTGAGTGTGGTGGGAGATGACCACTCCCAACACTCTTAGAGTATACGGTGTGGGAGGTAATATCTGAGTGGTTTTGCTATACCGCGCCGTGAAAGAAGAAATTTCCAGTCCATGGCGGCGTGTTTATTTTTTGGCGTGGAAACCACCGCGCACTTAAAGGCGGTGTGATAGATTAATCCTACTGACTTTTATTCCTTTTAATGTTTATTACTTATATTCTTTACTTCTTTTTCTTTTCCTGCTGAATTGCATGGTAGATAGCAATTAATAATCTCACCAAACAATTCATTAATTAGCATTTTGCAATTTAATGACTTTTCTTTTTATATTGCTTGCTGAAACGATCGAGACATGGAATTGATATATATTTTTACCAATGATTTTGTTTATATTTTTATCTTTTAAGAATTGAAGTTAATAAATTTATGGTATTTATTATTTTTCTATAGTTTAATTTTATAAATATAAAAGAATTTTATTTTCTATTACTTAAAATTTTTTATTGAGTATTATTAAATTAAATATGAAATTAATAAATAAAATGGGTCCCAAAATTTGATGTGGTGAGGAGTGACCACTACGGGTCTAAGTGGTGAGTTGAGTGGTGGAAGTAGAAAGCTGACGTAGCAGTGTGGTGAGTGTGGTGGGAGATGACCACTCCCAACACTCTAAAGGAGTTAAATTTTATAAATGATACTTCAATTATTTATATTAGAATTTTGTTTTTTTTAGTTGTTCTTCTTTGATTATTATTTTATGAGCTAATTATCAAAATAGTATTTTAACTTTGTTGTTTCTTTCGATTTAGTCTTTTAACTACCACTTTATCACCTAATTGGTTCATTCATTAATTGACTGTTAGTCAACTCTGTTAAGTAAGTTAAATGATACTTTTACCCTTATCTATTAATTAAAATCAGATTTGATAATAGTTAATACATATTTATTATATTAAATTTTTAATATTTATTATATATATCCCTTTCTCTCATCTCTCTCAACTCACGTTTACCAACCACAACCACCAGAGACCACTACCACCACCACTGCCACCATCACCACTAAAGATCCGATGAAAGCACCGATGCCGTTGTCCCACCTCTCTCTTTCTCACTCTCTTATCACTCTCTCTAACTACTTCTCTTATCTCTCTCTCTGCTTCTCTAATCTCTCTCTAATCCCAACCACCACCTACCACCACCGCCGGCTACCACAACCACCACAAACGACAAACGGATCTGTATGTTTCAAGAACATAACTTACAGTATTGAAGCCCAAAAATGCCTAAACAGATCTGGACACAAACACCACCACCGGACACCACCATCACCACCATCGTCCATCCTCTCGCTCATCTAGACACAAACGCCCAAACAGAAGAAATTAGGATTTGAGAGAGAGAGAGAGAGAGAGAGAGATCTTCATGTAGTTTTACAGAAAGAGAAATGGGGGAGATGATGATATTTGGTTATGTTTGGTGTTGGTATTTACTATACCTGATAGCATATTCAATTACACTTTCTATATTTGACTCTCTATCTCTATTTTTTGTGAGCCCATCCACTCTAAACAATCCCCCAACTCCAACCACACTCTCTATTCAATACTTTAAAGGTGAGACCCATGCATTTAATTGATATATTTTAATAAATACTTACTAAAATAAAATATAACATTTCAAATATGAAGATGATTTTTTATGGGTCCCATGAATAAAGAGCCTAAACTCAACACTTCAAATATGAAGAAGATTTTTTAACACTTTAAATATGAAGTGTGATATGAAGTATGGTTAAAATGAAAAACTCTTCAAAATGAAGGGATAGAGTATGGTTGGAGATGCTCTAAAACTGGTAACGGGACTGGCCATTAAAAAGATTGAGGTTGAGATAGCAACAATTATGCTTCCCCTTCTAATTTTGCAATTTCACTTTGATTCTTTCATCTTGGAGAAACTTTGAGTACCTCGGAAACCCATTCTTGAATGTGGACACCTGAAAATATCAACAAAACCAGCTACTTATCACTCAAATGTCAAATCATCTTCTTATTAAAATAAAACAAACCTTTTTCTCTAATAAAGATCAGATCTTGCGTTATCTTTGCTAAAGTTATACTAAAAGTGCATGTTTGAACATCCACTTGTGCTTGATGCAAATAAAGTTGTACCGTTTCCTAAATCAGATGAAGGATGTAGTCCCTTTGGTTTTTAAGTTACGCAAACCGACGGTGGTTTTCTTCGTGTCAATTTTTTACTTTTACGTATTTAAAAGTGTGAACTTTTCAAAATTAATATTGTACATTTAAAAATGTGAGCTATTTGATTACTTTTACCTACATTTCGTCTAAACTATTTTACGCACTTTTAAGTGTATATTTCTTTTAAAATTTTACACGCTTTTGATAAAACATGAAAAAAATCCATATTTATTGTAGTACTTATATCTTTCATTCTTAAAAATGATTATTAGCACAGGTTAAATGCACATGAAAAAGCTATTAATAAGTACATGTGCACTTTTTTCCACATTATCGATATCAAATTAAAAAATATAAATTTCTAGTTTTTTGATATAATTTTCGTATTCATTCATAATCAATCATATCATTGTGAGAGTCACATTATATTCAAGATCATATAATCATAATTCATAAATCATAAAACAAATCATCTGTCATATCAAAGTTCATAATATGGGTCATATGAAATCATTTAAAGAAATCATAACAGTAAAACCTATAGAAAACCAGATTTTGTCTTATTGCAAGACTATGTTCCCAGAGATACATTAAGGAAAGAAAAAAAAAATTAACAAGAAAAAAATACAGGATAATACTTTGAATATTTGTGTTTCCAAATTTGAAAGAAAAGAAATGTTATTGGAGAGAAAAAAATATAAGTTTCTGTTTTCAAATTAAAAAGGAATAAAAAATTGATGTTTTATAATAATAACCTTACTTTTTATGATTATCTTACTCCTTTATAATGCATTTATCCTTAAAAACTCTTAATTTTTAAGTAAGTTGAAAATACTAAAATACCCCTATGAACTAATTAAAGTAACTATTTAGTGAAGTTAATGATAATTTAATATATTATTTTCATAACTAAACCTTCCAAAAAAAGAATATCTAAAAAATCAAATTAAGCAAATTAACATAATAATTAAAAGAATTAATAATTATAGTTTTCATAGTAAATATTCTATTATATAATAATATTTTAACTTAATTAATAAAAATTACGTATAGTCATATAACCTAAATTTATAAAATTTCTAGATTTTTTTATGGGTATTAAAATGGTATATAGTTATAATGCTAACACACTTGTTAGATTTTATCATCCATATGAAATTTTATTGACCAATTATTATTTAAAAAAGAAACATATTACCTCTATTATAAAAACAGACAAATTATCGAAAAAATAGTCGCTGCCGCTGCATTGCAGGGGTATGATGCTAGTTTATTAAAATTAAGCGTATAGTAACTTAAAATAGTTATTTTTAAAACTCGTTCTTTTCGATTTATTTTTCACGATTTATGCTTATATTTTTTTCTTGTAATTAAAAAGTAAAAAAAAAAAACAAAAAAACTAGCGATCTTTCACTTTGGCCAGGTCAAGCTCAGTCGCCAAGATTTACTAGCGCCGCTGCTGTCCGGGGCTTCGGCGCCGTAGGTCTCCTCTGTGTACCGCCGGCCACCGTTCGTTCTCGCCTTCGTCTACGGATTTGCTGGTTCTGTCTACCGGTCGCCTGTCTACCTAATCCGCCGCCGCCGCCGCTGTCCAGTGAGAGCCGGCGCCGCTCGTTCTGTCTATCGCTCGCTTGTCTACCTACTCCGCCTGTCTACCGCCGGCCGCCGCTGGTTCTCGTTGTACCATATCCGACAGAAGGTATGTATCTCTCCATCGTCTCTCTATTTGAGTCTCCACCGCTCTATCTCTCTCCCTGTTTCTCTCGATAAGAAATGAACGAGACCCCTTTTTTATAATGTTTTGTATTGTTGTTTGAAATGCTTTGAAACATTGGTTAAAGCCTTTTTTTTACAATTGTATAGCCTTATTTTACGATTATTATAACACTGATTCAAGAAATGTTTTTTGTATTTTCCAGATTTATTCATTAGTGATTATGAATATTGAAAGTAGTTACATCAGTGTAACGTTTTTCTTTGTCTATGAACTTGAAATGTGAAGTATTAAGAAAATTTTGATTGTTAGTGTCTATGAACTTGAAATCTGAAGTGTTAAGAAATTTTTTATTGTTGTTGTTTATGAAATTGAAATTTGTCTTTCAAAGTGTTGAACATCAATAGACTAAACTTCCAAAGAAATTGAAATTTATGAAATTGGATTTTTGATTGTTGTCTATGAACTTGAAATTTGATTTCATGTTTATTAATTTAATTACTACCATTCTTGTAGATGGCAAGATAACCGTTGTGACAAAGAATAGTTGTCATAGGTGCATTTTGTGCTCTGTAATTATGTTATGATCATTATGTTTGTTTACTTGTTGTGGTAAGACTAATGCATTTTGCTTCTGGTTACATAGTCCATTTTGCTTGTGGTTAGTTGGTTACTAGTTGTATTTGAGTTCCTTCAGTTTAGTAGTTTACAGTTTACATTTAAGTTTCAATTTGGCTTCTGAATTTTGCTAAGTTTTAATCTATTTGGCTTCTGGATATCTTGTATCCTGTTATGTTATAAGATCGTGAGCTTCCGGTGTATTTGGTTAATAGAAGAATATATTGGTAAAGGATCTCATTATCATCACATGACCAATCAATAGAATATTAACCCTTAGAGCATGTTGATTGGTGAGGACGAAGTACTGTGTTTACCCCCGATAGCCGTATTATATGCTGTATGATTACTAGGGACCAACAGGTTTTATCAAACATCACGCACAAAAGGGTGCTTACTATCTATCAGATAATGACGAGCTTTATAGATTAACATATGATTTGCTATCCGGTTCTTGTTTGAGTTTGTAGCCCCGAAGTTTCTTTTGATGTATGGCTATGAGACCAATGTTTTATGTACTTATGTCTGTGCACATATAAACTGATTTACTTCTATTGTTCAAGCATTTGCTGCCGGCAGACAACTTGGTCCTCAAACTTTTGGCCTATCTTCCCTTGGCACCCTCAGCTAGTACTGTGTAATCGAACCCATTCTTGTTTGTTAGAACATTATTCCCTCTCAATGGAAGTATATCTTTGACTCACATGCCGGTTTTTAACTCAGATTGTTATCCTCTCCACTTATGATGCTATAGTCTTGTCCACCTTAAGAAGTTCTGTTTTTTTTCTTTTCTTTTTTTTTTCTGATTTGGAATTATATCATCTGGTTATTGGTGCTTTACCATATGTTACTCTTTTCTCTCTCTCTCTCTCTCTCTATATATATATATATATATATATATATATATATATATATATATATATTTCCATTGAGAACCGATTTTAGTACGAGAACCGCGAGAACCAATCTTAGCCGTTGATTTGATAAGTGGAATTCATGGATGGAGAGCGTGGGGGGATCAAGTGTGGCAGGGTGTATGTGAGGAATTCATGAGTGGGCAATGACATTGAAAGAGGGAGAATTGGACGGCTCAGATTGGTTCTCGCACTAAAAATGGTTCTCAATGGAACTTCTTCCTATATATATATATATATATATATATATATATCACTTGTACAGTTAACAACTGTGTCAGTATATGCACATTCTAATTGTTAACCATGGCATCTTTTGAAATGGATTTATTTGTTCTTTTCATGGCATCACAAACTACAGCCTTCTCATACATCATGATTTTGCTTGACATTTTATGGAAACTCATTGGCAAGGGGAACGGAATGCAACTGCTAACATAATGTGTTAATTATGAACCCACACTTACGCCCAACTTTGTTTGTCTCAAGCCACAGGAAGCTCATTTCGTTTAGTGGTATAATTAATTAATTATCCTTATGACCGTAGATTGACAAGTGGAGTGCTCACAAACAAAAGAGCTCCGTGGTATATGCTCTCAGAGATACCATGGCTGTGGCTTGAGGCCCTATTAGAACTTGGTGTTTGTTTGCTTTCACCTCTGGTTCTCTGTTCTTGGGCGCGAAAACATGGACAGTATCTATCTTTTCCCAATTCAATTTTTTATGCTCGAATGAAGCATGTCGAAGTTGATTTTTATCTTGCTTGGGAGAAAGTTGCACTTGGAGATCTTGATAGGCAGTGTATACCTACTCATGTTCTTATAGCAAAACATCTGCACGTAGCCATTGGCCACACCTTGGTTGACGTTCTACGATGGAAGTTACAAGTTGTTACTCGTTTTTTGCTTGAGGAGCCGTACTATGGAATACTTATTATAAGGACTATTCAAATAATAAGTTACCTTGATTTAGGTTTGCTTGGTCATTTAGTCTTATCAAGCCTATACATTTGGCTATTTGTTGGGTTATTAGCTATATTCATCTTCTGTTCTTCTACTAATTGTGGTCCACATTCCTATCTAAAGGTTCGTTGCATATAATAAAGAATAAGCAAGTGCAGAAATGGGAAAAGCCTCGAGAGATAAAAGGGTATATTTGTTTTCACAGATTATATTATCTTTCGATTTTATTGGTGTGTGTTCATAGTTTAATGAGATAATTTGAACACAGGATATCTACTATCGCAAAGCAAAAGAAGAAGGCTGGCGTGCACGAAGTGCTTTTAAGCTTCTTCAAATTGATGAGGAGTTCAACATCTTTGAAGGTGCAAAAAAAAAAAAAAAAAAAAAAAGAGGAAAAAGGGAAAGAGAGAAAAAAGAACTCTTGATTGCTTTTAAGATGAATATTTACTTTATTATTTTTGATGTTTCTAACTTATAGGAGTCAAGCGCGTGGTAGATTTATGTGCTGCACCTGGTAGCTGGAGTCAGGTATGTGTTGCTCTTATTTCTGGTGATATTATATTAATAGTTTTTTCTGTTTCTCTGTGGAAATATTCAAATCATGCATAGTTTTTGGTAATAAACGAATAATTACTAATAATTATTGCATCTGTTGGATAAATAATTCAGATTTGTTATGTTTGTAGGTTTTGAGTCGTAAGTTATATCTCCCAGCTAAGCTATCATCTGATTCAAAGTGAGTATCGCTAAAGTTTCTTTGACCTAGGGGTGTTCAAAACCGGATATTTGAAGGATAGTTGGTTTTCAGTATCCGAATAATTTCGGATTCGGATAATCTGAAATATCTGATAATTTCAATAACATATATTCTTTATATAATTTTTGTTGAAAATATAATTACTAAATAACCATATTTTAAACTTTAATCACCAAAAAATAGCTCACATATGCTTCAAATGGAAAATACATGTATATAAGACTATACATGTTAAGAAAATTAAATAAATAAGCAATATTTTTCGGATATCCAAAACTTCAAGAAATACTATCCGAATCACCATAAAATAAGCAATATTGTTCGGATTCGGATTACTTTGGACACCCTTAATTTGAAGTAACATGGCATAAAAATATCAAATCACACATGCACAATTTGTGTTTAGTTTTTATATTTTTTTGTAAGTGGAATTTTTTATTTATATTCTATTCTGGTTTACCTCATAATTTACAGGGATCAGGATCTTCCGCTTATTGTGGCTATTGATTTACAACCAATGGCTCCAATTGACGGTGTTATCCAAGTTCAAGGAGACATAACAAATGCTCGAACAGCTGAAGTGGTGTGAAGACTTTTTCATATTTTGCTTCTTTTTGTTTCATGTTTCTACAGAATAATAAAAAATGAACATTTTTTTATATATTTTCAGGTCATTAGACATTTTGATGGATGCAAAGCTGACCTAGTTGTATGTGATGGTGCTCCTGATGGTAAGATTACCGTTTTACCCTAAATTCTCGTATTTAATTATTATTGACCGCTCTTAATCCTACCTCCATCTTTTATTCCAGTAACCGGACTTCACGACATGGATGAATTTGTTCAATCTCAACTGATATTAGCGGTAAATTTTATGGAGTTGTGTTCAATAAAGTCCATATAACAAACATAGTCCTGAAATTTTAATATTCAATCACATGTGATTCAGTATACAATCACATGTTAATTACAAAAATGTCACTCCGTCCAAAATTTTAAAATTCAATCTGGACCATTGATGGGGTTGATCTAAAGGTTAAGATTAGTCCCCCAGGATTATAGATTAAGTATGGACTATATTGAAACATTTCTCAAATTTTATGTTGCTTATTCAACCAATTTCATATTATGATGTTACACAAAACTTTGTGAAAAGCAAATTGATTGTAAAAAATTGCTTCATTAAATGTTAATGGTATTTAAGAAAATCTCTCTTTCAGGGGTTAACAATTGTAACTCACATACTCAAGAACGGTGGAAAATTTATTGCAAAAATCTTTAGGGGAAAGGATACAAGCCTCTTATATTGTCAGGTTCGAAAACATTATTTGGTGGAAAATGAATTTAGAACTAGTTTGTTGAAAATTTTGTGGTTAACAGTTATTTAATAATATTCTTTTTCTTGCAGCTAAAAATATTTTTTACAGAAGTAACTCTTGCAAAGCCGAAAAGTAGCAGGAATTCAAGCATAGGTGAGTTCCTCTTTGACCCTTTGTTGAAAACTTCAGATCTTTTCTTTAAATATAAAAGCTTTTTAATCAAGTGTGTAATAATGATTGGAGAGAATGTGTATTATTATATAAGGAGTTTCATGGTTATGAATCAAGAATGATTAGAGTGAATATGTCTGAATTATCTGTATTTTCATAATGTTCTAAGCATACTCCCTTCTTGTGTTCTTGATCATATATATGTGCAAGTTCATACTTTCTTTGTTTTTATCAGTATTATTATAATGTGAAGGAATGTTCAATATAGTCCAAACTAATTTAATAGTCCTAAGGAACTAATTTTAGTCTTTGGATCAGTCCCATCAATGGTTTAGATTGCATTTTAAAATTTTGGACGGAGTGGTATTTTTGTAATTAACACGTGATGCTTTTACAATCAAATGTGATTGTATACTGAATCACCTGTGATTGAATATTAAATTGACTTTATTGAATACAACTCTTGCTTACATACTAAACTATGACTAATTTTAATATTTTTGTTGAAAACAGAGGCATTTGCTGTTTGTGAGAATTATTCACCGCCAGAAGGGTTCAATGAGAAAGATTTGCATCGCCTTCTTGAGAAGGTCGGAACTCCATCCGGTGCAGACGACCTAGGTATTCTTTTATTTTATTTATATTATTTTTTTAACCATTAGATATAAAACATAATCAAATTGACCTATTTATAATTATAAGTACATGGGTCGAAATTGCGCGTATGCTGAGTTTTGTTACATGATGACAGATTGCAGTAGTGGATGGTTAGAAGGGGCAAACAAGGTTTACATACCATTCTTGGCTTGTGGGGACCTAAGTGGTTATGACTCGGACCGTTCGTATCCGCTCCCTAAAGCCGCGGATGGAAGTTATAAGATCTTGGACCCCGTGCAGCCACCCATTGACCCCCCTTATAAAAGAGCTCTGGAAATGAAGAAAGCTTCTAACCATGGCTTTGAAAAGCTTTCCCCTGATTCTTGACTCTGATACTATTTAGTTATCCTCAACTTTGCCTTAAGTGGGCAGAAGTTAGTAATTATGAGATTGATAGTATTATTATTTAAATGCTTGACGAGTATTAATATTTACTTGTTCCTCGAGAAGAGATGAGAAACATGCTCAATATCATCTGCTTGAATAGTTGACCCAACCCCGAAATAGTTGTCGTCGTGCTGATAGAATTTGATTAATGTTCGATAAGAGTCCATGATTTAGGATAGATGAATCTTCAGTTCTTCTCTACAAGAAGTCATTAGATCATCTGGTGGTTCATGTTTTGGAATCTTGGAAGAGCAATTCCTTGGGGAATGTTATAAGGGTACCGCTATTCACACGTGTGGATGGTATTTTTAGTGAGCCCCACCCTACAAATGTTAGCTATATATATATTTACGATTTTAATTTAATTCGTTCATTTCCCATTTTAGTTACATGTGCACCACACACGTAAACTTTATCTCTCTTCATATGTTACTCACCATTAACGCTGCTCAAAAAAATAAAAGTTTCGCCATCTTGCCACCCGTCGCCACCGCTTTGCTGCTATGCTGTATCTGCTTAAGCTTACTTCGCCGTCCATGAGAACAAAATGGGCAAGATGTAAGGCTGTGACAACAAAACCCTGATCTTCATCTCTTCCTCTAACAACAACCTCGCTTGTCTCACCCTTCTTCTGGAGACCCCACCGCAACAGCGGTGGCGCTTAGACGGCGGTCGTCGGTTGAAGTAACGACTACTTCTAAGGTCATGCGGTGGAGATGGTGGCGGTGCTATGGAGTTACGGTGAGATACAAAGTGCGTGTATATATATAGTGTAACAACTACTTCTAAGGTTTCTAAGATTTCTAATGGTTGTTTGTGGTGGTAAGGTTTGATTTTTTTTTTTGTTTTGAAAAAAATAATATATTACCTCAAACAATTACAAAAGGAAATCTCCCACTTTGCAAGATGCAAAATGGTCCAGCTTGAAACAACAGTTAACTAACTAGAGTCTAGAAACATGTCTATCACCTATCTAGATAATCACGACCCGCTTTCTTCAGAAGGGTTAACGAGCTACTGAGACCATAAGGTAACCATCTCCGTGCTTCGCTTTGAAATCCACCCAAAAATTTGACATTTGTAGATCATATAGCATGTCATTTACTTTTTCCTTCCTCCAAATCATGTACATCACCGACCACACAGTCGCTTTTCACAACTCCTTAGATTTTCATTGTTTCCGGCGTGATTGAGTTGATGATGGTGAGTATGATGGTGAGTATGTAGACAGGAAATGTTAAGAGAGAGAGTGTTAGACTTGAAAAATTAAAATTTGTAAAGCAAAAGCAGTGTGGGTAGCAAAAGTAAACACTCCTAGTCAGACGTGATTTATCTGACAAAAAGTAAAGGTAGACAACTATATTTCTCACTTGACAGATACGAAATAAGAGTGTTACAAATAATTTTACCCGTGCCAATAAACCAACCCATGTAACAAAGGTGCTAACAGGTTTCAGATTTGTACGTGGCATACAAGAAACATTGAAAAGCTGTTTAGTAGCTGAGGTCACAAGGCTGAAAATTTTCAGGAATAAAAATGTTCTAGTGTTACAAAACGAAGAAACCTCATTTGGTTGTGGAAGATGTAAAAACATAATCATAAAATTTTAAACTTTAAATGGTTTCATCTCTCATTCCAAATGAGAAAACAGGATAAGACATTCAGTTTTTCCGATATAATTAATAACCAAGTATGTAACGAAACATTTTAAGAGGCAATCTATTTTATACCCTAAACTGTATTATTTTGATTTGATATATACTATTTTGAAAATACTCTTTTTCGGATAAATATCATATTATGATAAAGGTTATATCGAATTGCAAATAATGAGATGGCTAGAAATGTATATTCATATTGACATAGAACTAAATTATGTGATGATCACATACATATATATGTATATATAGGAAGAAATTCAATTGAGAACTATTCTTAATGCGAGAACCGCGAGAACCAATCTAAGCCGTCCAATTTCCCCTTCTTCAATGTCATTGCCGACCCATGAATTCCTTACATGCACCCTGCCACACTATATCCCTCCACGCTCTCCATCCATGAACTTCCCATATCTAAGGAACGGCTGATATTGGTTCTCACACTAACAACGGTTCTCGAATGAGTCATCCCCTATTCATATTTACACGAGAGATTATGTATTAAAAGCTTATAAAAGAAAAGCAAGTAACATATAAAATTAGTTATTTTTTAAAATATTAATAAAGTAAAGAGTCGGTATAAGCCACGGACCAAACACCGAAGAGAAAATGTGGTTAAAAAGTCATATATGTGGTGTGTGAAGATGGAGAAGAATTCAAATTGGAACAGTAAAACTCATTTGTTTATCTTTCGTCATTTTTTATTTGTTTGACTAAAGTTGAATAAATGAACACGGACACAAAATCCGTTCATGTCTAGCTAAATAAATGAACACGGACACAAAATCCGTTCATATCTATTTATTTGTCTGCTAAAAGTTAAACAAAACAAACACAAACACAAACAAACCTCGTTGATATTCATACGGTTTATTTGCTGTACTATACACCAGATGCTTTGTGCAACTAACAAACACATCTAAATTTTATAACCATTAGATTAGTTTTCAAAGACTCCAATGTTATCTATGAAACAAGTATTTTCCATTTGACACCTTTCCAAATAAAAAATAAAAAATAAAAAAAACTTTGGTGCATAGGATTCCGAGTGAGGCATGTTATTTATGAGATGACGGGGCAGTCCTTAATTACATGATTAGTAGGATTAAATTATTTTTAAATACATATGTAATGAATACAAATGATTAGGCATTGGGTATGATTTGTTGTATTATGTAGCAGCATGTGTTAGAGATTAATTCTAATTAAACCGAATTTCTTTTATTAAAAGAGTCAATGGTTTGTTATTAATCATATTTAGATTAGATGGATTCCCACGTCAGAAAATACCTAGTCCATGTGAACTAATTTATATTAAGACAGTCCGTCTGTCCATATTTTGAATTTAACAATTATTTTAGGGTATAATATTATTAAGGAAAAAAAAATAGAGTTAATCGATTGTAAGAGAATATAAATCATAATGCATCGTTTAATATAAATAGAGTAATAGACTAGAGGATGTATAACAAGTATATTTTTTGGTTTAAAAATACAAACGATCGTTTGTTTTTAATAAAAGATTTTACTATAGAAAAAGAAATTTGACAAAAGAGGATTGATTTTATAGGGATTAATATTAATACTTGTAAAAAGGTGAGCGTAATATAAAAAAGTTCAAACCATCCTTTTGATTTAAACGTTAAATAAAAAAGACATAAATTTAAATGATTGGTCCATATTGGTTCTCGCAGTTCTTGTTAAACTATTCCATATTAAAATGAGAATTGTTTTTCATACAATAACTGCTAGAAGTGTTCTAAGACTATTAATAAATCATTAATGGTGGTATTTTGATCATTTATATATTTACACAATCGTGAATTGCATTTAGATAAATGAGTCATTATTTAATAAAACTTGTTTTTTTTCAAAGTACTTATCTTTAATGAGTTATTAGTAACTCATTAATTAGTTATTAAAACTTATTAGCAAATTGGAAACACTTATAGGATGTTAAAGTATGAACTGTAAAAATCATTCGTATTCACAGTTAATTACTCTTTAATAATATATATTTTAGTAATTTAACATTAGGTATGTTTTTTTAATCGATAAATTTTACTTAAGTAGTTAGAAAGGCAAATTAGGACTCTAGCCATTTGTTTTAGTATTTTCTTTCTTTAATTAATTAATAGTTAACCATAGTTTTCGGTTTTAAAATTTTGATTCTTCTTTTAACCCTTTATAATACGTATTTTTAGTATTATGCCCTTACTTTTTATTTAGTTTTTTGAAAAGCAAGTAAATATTAATACTAATATCAAAACAACAAAGTATATCTTAAAGATAACAAAACCTATCCATTCTGCAAGACTTACAATGAAAGGTAGTCCTACAAACTATGCAAACGAATCCAGATATGCTCCCAACCAACGAATTCGAATACGTGAACAACAACCAACAACTAAAAAATGAATTAACCAGATAAACCAAAGCCAAGTTTATCAATGAAGCAAACCGTGCTCCGGCAAGAGTCAAGAGATTGGTGCACCTATAGGAAGTAGTAACCAATCAGAGCACAAACCAATTCTATTCTTTGATCTAGAATGAATCCATTCGTAAGTTTGCTATTGGAATTATGTGAAAGCCATATCCAATTTCTGTTTTTGTCGATTGAAAATCACTTTGTTCCGTTGCCTCCATTTCAAGTAAATGAAGGACCATACTGTAGCTTGCCATTTTTTTATATCTTGACTATTCCACACGCACAGGCTCTTCTAAATTAATTAATTCCGAACCCAAAAAAGGATTAGCATTCTTTAACCCCCACCAATCAAATACTTTTTTCCAAAACACCTACAGTATTACGCCTTTAATTAGTGATTTTGAGTTTTAGCTTTTTCTTTCATTAGCATTTACAGAATTTCTACTTATTGTTCTTGTTCTATTCTTCTTTGACTAAAACACTTGGCATCTAGGAGTTCATTAATATCCAATTCCTCATTAGGAATACAAAGATGATCAAAACTTGCCAAATGATATATAAGCAAAGGAATTCCCCACAAAGAAAAAAAAGGAAAATTTGCAACAAATTTTTTATTTTTTTTTACAAAATTAATAACATACACCCACCCACACACACTAGTAAGGTCCTTAAACTAAGAGTATGGCCTCCCTCTCACTTTTATCTTAATGGCACACTAATGCCACATCATTTTTTATTTTCTTCTCTCTTTCTCTTACCCCAAACACTAGGGTGTTCAAAATATATGAAACTTAAAAACCGGCAAACCGTACCGAAATCTAGGTTAAGCAAACCGATTATTTTAATTTTTTCGGTTTAGTTAACTGAACTTAAATATATTTCGGTTATTCGGTTCGGTTACGGTTCATAAATTCAAAGACGGTAGGTTAACCGAAAAACTGAAAACTTAATAAATTCAAATTTTAGTTTTTACATTTATTAATACTAACAAATTAATCAATATTCACATACATTAACTATCTACTCATAACGAATTGTTACCCAAAGTCAATATCTATACATCATTTTTCAATATAGATATTAGTAGATATATAGTTATTATTTAAGTTTACGATAAACTAGATTTATAGATCATATCATTTACTATTTATTTACTTGGTTGCGCTCTATCTTGGTTACATTTTTATTTAGAATATTTTCTTATGTCATAGTTAGTTAATACATAAATAACACAATTCCTAATATTTTGTAAATCTCTCATTTAAGCCTTGTTCAAGTTGAGATATAAATATCAAATTTTGAAACCTTTTGTTTTAGAAATATATTTAGTAGTTAAAAATGGTTAATTGGTTAACCGAAAAACCGAACCAAAAAACCAGTTAAGCATCCATGAACACTCCTACCAAACACAAGTATAGCCTAACCTAACCCAACTAACGTAATGTTTTTCAATTCCTCCCTTTACTCTCTCTTACACTGACAAAAAATATGGCTCAGATGAACCACCGAGGAAAGCAAACCACCTATCCAAAAATGAGGATGTACGAGTGTTTCCCAAGCTACATGAGAAATTAACTCGATGGGAAGCCTAACACATTCAGGTCACCCATTACGGGTGGCCTAATTAAGTGATGTATACATGACAAAGATCGAGACAAATAATGTTTAGAGCACTGTCCACTTTCGTGATGATATTGGCTTTACGTCTATCACTTTTCAAAGAATTCTTCGATGTGTAACTATTTGCAATAGCATCACCACTTGAAAATTGCATCAAATTAATCAACAAGAACATTATCTTCATATCTTCAAATATAATTATTACAAATATATGTTTGATTTTAAAAGAAGAATGCCTTTTTTTTAGAAAATCCGTAGTTACGATAATTATTACGCATTATTCATAGAGTAATTACGATTACACGAAAATAGAATGATAATGTAGGAGATATAAAACTTCTCATCAAAAGAGGTTTTATACTTTTTTTTTTCTTGAACGATAAATACACATCTACTAAACAGCTAAACTTATCCTTAAATCTACTCTATTGTTCATAACATGACTTGAACGCATAATCTCTCATGAGGTACAACTTTACAACATCAGATACCGTCCCTTTAATACGTTTTATATTTATTTACTTTATAAAATAAGAAAAAATAGATTTTATTTTTTAAAATGACAAGAATGAAGAATGTTAGTGATAGGGAAGCATCATAATTGATTGATGCATCATGAAAATCCGAGAGTGGGAAATCCACGCCAAATTCATTACACTTCCCATGCTATTGTGGCCAGAAACCTTAGCAAATCAAATATATGTCACTTACTCCAACACAATGCATTATTACCTATTTTTATGTTTCAAGAATGGTGATGATCCTATCTCTACCTTTTCAAGAAAGTTTTCTCATGTCTTCACAACAACAATCAATAGTTGAGATTGGGTATTGATTATTGCATTCTCAACTTGGATGTAGATGAAAGGTTTGCTCTCTTAATGTGATACGTGTATATAAGAAATAAGGGAATACATAACTTGGATTTAAATTTTGAAAAAAGTTTAATGAAGGATAATAATATGGAAAGAAAAATGAAATAAAATCTCTTTTATTATTTTATTTCTTGATTTTGATACAAGTTTTGATCAACTGAGTAGGAACAAGTAAAACCGTGTAGTATGAGGATATAAAAACTCTCGAAAAAACATGTTCGGAGATATATATATATATATATATATATATATATATATATATATATATAGGTGAGGGTTCATGCGAGAACCGTTGTTAGTGCGAGAACCGCGAGAACCAATCTCGGCCGTTCCTTGGATATGGGAAGTTTCATGGATGGTGAGCGTGAAGGGATAGAGTGTGGCAGGGTGCATGTGAGGAATTCATGAGTGGGCAATGACATTGAAAGAGGGGGAATTGGACGGCTCAGATTGGTTCTCGCGGTTCTCGAACTAAAAATGGTTCTCGCATGAACTTTTTCCAATATATATATATATATGAAAAAGTTCATGTGAGAACCATTCTTAGTGAGAGAACCGCGAGAACCAATCTGAGCCGTCCAATTCCCCCTCTTTCAATGTCATTGCCCACCCATGAATTCCTCACATGCACCCTGCCACACTCTATCCCTCCACAGTCACCATCCATGATACTTCCCATATCCAAGGAACGGCCGAGATTGGTTCTCGCGGTTCTCGCACTAACAACGGTTCTCGCATGAACCCTCCCCTATATATGAAAAAGTTCATGCACATATATGTCCACTCTCTCTAATTTTACATTCACTCTCACCATCTCTAGACACTTAAGCATGTTGTCGTGTGGGGATTATGATGCCATCACTGCACATTCCTATCACTTCGTCTCCTCGCCGCCTTACACCGCCCACCACCATCTCTTTATCTCTCGATCTAGGGTTATGATGAGTGTCAAATCACCACCACGCCCATATTTAAGGTTTCATTGGGAGTTCAATCGACTAGTGAATGTGTGTGTATTACAAATATAGGGTTACGATTACGATAGAGGTTTTATAGACTGGTTCATCCTCTTTCTCGCCTATTTCTCCTTTCGTCTGTCTATGAGTGTGAGTGTGACGATGGTGAATGGTGGTAGCCAGGTAGCGGTAGTTGGTGATGTGTTTGATTATGATCTGATACCAATTTGTGTTCCTAGTGTTTGTAATAGATGGTGTTTTTTGATGGTGTTTTGATGGTAGGGCAGTGGCAGGAAATTGTGAGTATGGTAGTCTATGTTAGGAATTAATTATGACGTCAGACAAAATATAACTTTTATCTATCGCTCGAAATGCTATGTTCGAGGAGGAGTTTGTTTTAAATTGTGATGATTGTCGTTAAGCAGTTAATCTTGAAAATCGAAATTCAAGACTAAAAATATTGAAAAATCAAAAATCCAAAAACCCACAAATGATCAAAATCCAAAAATATTTTTTATTTTTCAAATCTTGTTTTTTAGTTCAAGAAGGTATTCAATCTTTGCTTCATTCTGATACCTTCTTGCTGTATTGTTAATCTTTCGAATGATCATCTTTCATTTCCTATATTTCATCCTATATCATTTTGAAATCCTTCCATTATCCCATTCATTCTTTGTGGAATTCTCATTCATGTGTCAGTTACACATAATGTCATACTTACAAACTGATCAAAAGAACTATGAGTACGGGAGTGTAGGCACGTTATACTCCTATGGTCAATCTATAACCGGAAGGACCTGCCCCCGGAGCTCACCATATACTAGAAAGAGATAGTAAGGGTTACCTACTAGTTCATCTAAGTGAGAAGAATCAGTTATCTTGGGATATTGATTGGTGTGTAGAGAGAAAATGAAAAAGATGGGGATGAAACAAGAGATGACGTGCATATGATCAACAAATAACTTTGAGTTTTTTGGCAGTCAAATCATTCTAATATTTTTGTGCTACAAAAATTCGTAATTGTTCATTCTTTGATTGATCAAATTGTTTTTGACAATCACATTCAACAAATATTTAATGCTAATCATTCTTGTTGAAGTTATATGATTCATACCATTGATAAAAAGTGTTCAAAATGTATCCAACACATGATACATAAATATCATTTTGGAAAGAGAGATCGAGGGAGAAGTTGAAAAAAATATAGAGAGCCGAGGGTGAGAGAAAGGATCAAAAGAAAAGAAAGATCCTCACAAAACTGTGTCAATCTGGGTAGCCACTACTAGTTTATATTGGTATTGAAATAGACATCATGGACCCAGTGATGCAATGCACTTACCCCACCTAGCTACTCAATTATCTCTTAAAAGATAATTGTTTCAACTTCACACGGAGATTTATCACATACACTATTGACATCTCATTCGGAGATTGTTGATATTGAAAATAGGAGGAGAACTGCTCCGGTCCCCGACTTATTTCGTGCACTTATTGAGTCTAGAACCAATTGATTTATTATTTTCTTCTAGGACACGTATGGAATCAATTGCCTGTTTTATAACAGTTCCGGAACATCTTGAGTAATATCATATGATATTTACAATGACAGATGGAAATCCTACGAGTGCTAACATCAAGCCAACACTGAATGTAGGTCACTCAGTTTATTTAAACTGATGTGTTAACGGGAAATCTATGAGATCCCGGTGTTACAAAGGATGCGTTAATTGTCACATATTTCTGATATACTCAGTTTAAAATCATGTTGAAAACCACTATATGCAAAACCGTTGATACAACCAAAGGTATCTTACCTTAGGTTACTAGTACGAAATTAAGGAGATTTAACAAGATGTCATTGTGTGCCTAAAAGATCAAGCTCTCATCAACAACTTGAAGATATCTCAAGATGAGAATATATTATAAAGACATCACATCTTTATTCCCATAAAGCTTCAAAAGAATGCAAAAAGAAAAAGAATATCTACATAATCAAAATGGGAGATTGATAAAGATGCAACAAAAGCCAACAACACAGATGAACACGCACAAGGCTACAAAAGGGGAGATTGTTAAGAATTAATATGTTTGTAGTCCTTGTGTAACTATCTTAACTATCTTGTTATTATTGCTATGTTTAGATTAGTTAATCATGTAAGGGATTAGCCCATTTAGTATTTATTGTCTAGTCCAATTACCAACAATAGTTAGCCCATGATGGTATATTAAGTAGTCCATGATGGAGGCCCATGAGGCTTGAGGCCCAAGTTCCTTAGTGTATTTAAACACATGTAACCTAGATCTCTAAGTTAACCCGCGCTTGGTTGAATTTCTTCACTTTGACATTCAAAGCACTGGGTAGAAATCACATTGCGTTAGCATCCCCAGGTGTAGATTATGTGAGTGTGTGTGTTTGAAGTTCAAAAAAAAAGATCTCTAGGTTAACCTTTGCCTACTCATTGAATTCCACCAGGAGAGTATTTCTCTCATTATATGCAAAATGTTCTTCATACCTGTTCTTAGTGTTCTTGAGCATTTATATACATCTTTATCAAAGTTCATCCAAGAACCACCATTGATACTTATGACTTTCAGTCTAAGCATTTACTAGTTCTAATTAAGTAACAAATTAAAATCTATATCCTATCTAACTTAGGATGTATTGAATCCTAGGTGGCATGTAGGATTGACCTCTAATTTTGAAATTCAAGTTAATTAGGGAGGGTTGCTAATTGATGTGGCATACAATTAGAAAGAAAATTATAAAAATAAGACATGAAAATTTTGTCCCACATTGGAGCTACTAGAAAACTTCATGAGGAAAATCGTGTATATAAAAAAGGGAACTTGGAAGCCAATTCGTAAGCCTTTGCCCCATAAAAACTCCTTCTTGCGGTCTATTAATAAAGACATTGTTTTAGTTAATTACGGGTTTCAAGTAAAGTTTAGGAGATGTTATTAGGGTGGTGGGTAATGGATAAGGTGAGCTTAACGGATATTAAAGAGGTGTAAACTGTTATGATTTGAGGCTGGGTCGAGGTATACCGTTTGGAAAGCCCCACACCATGGGCCACATTATATCTATGAGTTAATATTTGTCAACTAAAAGTCTATTTCTACTAAGGTGCTGCTAGACATCCAAATCAAGGATTTTGATTAGATCTCAAATAGGTTAACAAGGAATTGCAAAGACTAGGTTTATGACACGGATTGTAAAAACCGGATTTATAAATATTAATCACTAAAGATAGTTGCGTCAAAATATTTGACCTTTTATTGATTATTCAAATGCAACAACTCCACTTCAAACACTACCTCATATGTTATAACCTACTTGAATGGTCCAATTATTTATTGGTACTAGCTGAATGGTCAATTATTTTAGATAAAAGCATGATAATGCTTAAATTTGAATGTTCGTGTATCTTACATGTAACATCCTCCTACTGGGCCTGGTAGTTTACGTGAGATGGTAAACTATTTGTTTATTAATTATATTTAATTGTTTGTGTAATTGATTATTTGATTGTTATTTAATTGTTATTTTTTTTATGATTATATGATGATGTTAATTGGACCACAAGGTATGAGGTGAAAATATTAGTTTTAATATTTTTATATGTTAGTAGACCATATGATTCGATTTTACACGAGGGTCCTGAATAATACCTCGTTGCGTGTTTATTAATTGAATAGGACCGCTTTAATTAGGTTCCTGTATGTTAGATATCTGTATTTGATATTGTATGTTAGATTGCGAGACATTTGACCTGGCTAATCAGTAAGGAGATTTGATTTGATGGAATGATAAATAGAAGCAGTATTTCAGATTTTGAAATGGTTATCTTGTCAGACACCTATTTTTGTACTACTCGATGGATCTGATAATTTTAGTGCGTAGTAATATTTCCTTTGCATGACTTGGAGTTTGTAGTTGTTTGCCTTAAACACAAAGGATATATTATTGAAATGATATAAAATGTGTAATTTGTGCTGATTATTCGAGCTTGCGATATGTGTTTTCTATCAAAAGAATTGATAAGAGATAAAGACAGTATTTAGAATTGATTTAATTCTATGATTGCGAAATTCATTTTCAACCTTGGAAAGCTAATACAGTAGTCTATGCTTGAAAATGCGATGGAGTCAATGATAATATTTGTTTCATTCAAATTGGGATTGTTTTGATTTAGTGGATAGACTGAAATTGTTCAAATGAAATTGTTGAATGAAGGAAATTTGAAGTCAAAAGTTATATTAAAGAGAAAAGAGGATTTGGTTGATGAATTTTGAGGATTAAAGATTTACGGGTCTAGTGTTTAAGTGCCTTTGCTTGGAGAGTTTTGTGACTTGATTTTATCAGAGATTGACAAGTCTAGATTATATGTTTTATCAGATAGCACTAAATTGAATAATGATCTTAATTTGCTGAATTGGTGGTTCACGATGAAGACAAATGTTACATAGTACCTAGAATTTTGATAATTTATGCACATGTTATAGAAGAACGCCAGAAATTTTGTGAATTTTGAAACAGCTATAGATATTAGAATGGAAATGGGAGCTTATCATGATGGATTTTGTAACCAAACTCCCACGTACTCAGTAGAGTCATGATATGATTTGGGTGATTGTTGACTGATTGAGGGATAAAGTGTATTTTCTTGCTGCCAATGAGACAATTTTCTCAACAGATTAGCTTGGCTGTGAGATTGTATCTTGACATGATATTACAGTATTCATTGTTTCTAACAGAGATTCTAGATTCGTTCCGAAGTTCTAGAAGAGCTTACAGCGGGAATTGGGAACGCATGTTAATTTGAGTATAGCTTGTCATCCTCAGACGGATAGTCAGACTGAACGAACCATTCAAAAACTCTAGGATATGTTACATGCATGTGTGTAGAGTCTGATAGACTTTGGGATTTGTACCTACCATTGATTGATTTTGCGTTTGAAATTCTTATTACTCGGGTATTGATATGACACTTTATGAAATGTTATGCGATCATCACAGTCATACTCCTATGTGTTGTTCAGAGACAGATTAGAAACAGTATGCAGTTTCCAATATTGATTAAGTAATAGCTGAGAAGGTTACTATGGTGTGAGAGACAAAAACTGTACGCTGATCCACTACTTTGAAAGGGAATAACTTGTATTGGGGAACGATGGAAGTTACTTCTTCATTATATATATTTGATCAATTTTGCATATGATGAATAGTCAATGATCAGATGGATACTTTTGATCTTCATGTTGAGTGGCAGGTGTTTATGATACCTTCAGTGTCTGTTATTTGCATAAGGGTAAAGTAGAATATGAAAGTCAGATTTTCTCGATATATGAACTGAAGGTCAACTTGAAAAGTGATTAATGGAAGAATCTTTGGGTTAGTAACATGGTGAGATTTCGAGGACGGAATCCTCTTAAGGGAGGGAGATTTGTAACATCCTCCTACTGGGCCTGGTAGTTTACGTGAGATGGTAAACTATTTGTTTATTAATTATATTTAATTGTTTGTGTAATTGATTATTTGATTGTTATTTAATTGTTATTTTTTTTATGATTATATGATGATGTTAATTGGACCACAAGGTATGAGGTGAAAATATTAGTTTTAATATTTTTATATGTTAGTAGACCATATGATTCGATTTTACATGAGGGTCCCGAATAATACCTCGTTGCGTGTTTATTAATTGAATATGACCGCTTTAATTAGGTTCCTGTATGTTAGATATCTGTATTTGATACTGTGTGTTATTTGATTAAATTCCCAGCTGACTCTAGACTTTATATTTGACTTTAGAAGTCAATTTCTCTTATTTTACTTCAATGTGAAGTGTGTGTTGTGTGTGTTTGTGTTTGTTTTTCTTCAAAGAAAGCTTGTTCCAGCCTTGATTATTGTGTTTGTTGTTGATTTGCTGCCTTATACAAGTAAGTTTATGTATATTTGAGTTGATTCTTGAAGCTTATGGAGTGTTCTTGCAAAAACCCATTTATTATTTTTAGAGTTCAAGATTCATGTGGGTTTTGTTTAATCCGAATTGTGTTTTTATTATATCATGTTCTATTGAAGTATATACTGATTTCGAGTTAATTAGCATGATGAGTTCTGTGTTGTGTATGTCGAGTTTTGGTTAAGAAGTTCTTGAAAGTTGAGTTTTAGCCGTGTGAAGTGAAGTCCATTCCGTGCGTAGTGGCTCCACTTCGTACGAAGTGCTTGATGAAGAAGATGAAGTAGATGAGTTTTGGTCGCACGTAGTGTGGTCCACTTCGTGCGTACCAGTGTCCTTTACGTGCGTAGTGTGTGAAACATGTTTAGTGTATTTGAGTTCTCTACGTGCGCAGTGAATCCACCCCGTGCGTAGTGCTTTCAGCACGTGCGCAGTGAATCTATCTCGTGCGTAGTGCCTTGGTTGTTAATTCAATTTGTTGTTGTATGATGTTGAGATATTCATGCATGATTTAGGATATATATATATGAATGATTTAGATGATGAAACATGTTCTGTTAAGAATTGTATGTTGCTTATGATCTGTGTGATTAACTTAAATGAGTTAAGTTCTGATTATATGGTATATATGAGAGGGTTTACTAATGATGCTTCAAGATTGGATTCTATATGCTAATTGCATGCTTAATTAGTGAAATGATGTTAGATAGCCTGAGTTTATGATCCGTTGATTTCTATATGTCTCATATGATTTATGAAGCACTCCTAAATGGTATTTGATATGTTTCAAGCTGGTTTGGTATTATGAAATCTAACGGGTTGGGTTTTTGACCGTTTACGGATTAATTGGAGATAGATGAAGTTTATGAATGTCTTGTTGATTGCTACGTGTTTAGTATCATATATAATGATATTTCAAATGGATTGGTCGAGAACGGTTAAGCTTTGATCTGTTTGCGAATTGATTTGACTTTTGGAGTTAATTATGATTTGAGTTATTGACTTGTTTATATTGTATTCTCAGGGGACTCAAAGACTCAGTGATATAAGACAACTGAGTGTGGATTTTGGATTGGTCGAGAACGCATGTGAGTGGACTTTAACTCACTGGTGGTATTAGTTATGATTATGAGGATTATCTGGATTCGTTTATTTAATCATGCGATAGATTGTTTAATCTGATATGATTGCTTGGAGATTGGTATGATGATGGTACGGAGATTGAAACTGTGATTGTATGGAGATTGGCACTATGAGTGTGCGGTGATTGGAAATTGTGTTTGTTTGAATTGTTGTTAATTGATTGCAATCGAGTCCAAGATATGTGCGCAGTGAAGATTACTGTGTGCATGCTGTCTTTGAGGGAGGTTAGCCGGTTTGTGTGGGCTAGGCTCGTTTGCTTCTGGTTGTGCGGTTGTTCACCCCCTGTTATATTCGTTGTAGCAGAGGGGGTTTAACTGCGCCAGTTAGCAGGCAGTCATCGGTAAACCTATGCTTGGCCGGCATATGGGTTGCAGGCTCTGCAGAGCCGCCGTGCCTCTGATGATACGTGGTGCCCGCTCTTGAGTAGTCCTTGTGGGTCTTGTTTCTATGTTAATTGTTGTGATTATGCTATTGTTACCTGTGGCTTAAATTCCATTCATTTAGCTTTGTGCTAATTCCCCACCTTAACTCTCTGTTGCAGGTTTTGGTGAGCTTCGGTAGGTGGTTGTTTGTACAGGGGAAGTTTGACCATCGCTCTGATATTATGTTTTAGATAAGATGAGCTATCTTTGTGAACTCTTTTGTAACACTAAACGATATACTGTGTTGTTGAACAGTATTGGTTTTAAGTTTGTGGGTGTTGTTATCTTTACTATTTTCAATTGCAATACTTCCGCTGTGAATTTAAAAAAAAAAAATGGCTTGTATTTTACGGTGTTACATTACATATTGATTTCTACGAGCCATCAAATATTTCATATTAGTACATGTATGAATCATCATTTCCTATTGATCTATCAAAAACTTTCTTAGTTCTAAGATATCTAATTTCACATAGTAATTACATGTATGTAATCTGGTTTAATTTTTTTCTTTTGGATAGAGGTGTGGCAGGAAACTTCATAGGAGATTGCATGGTCCAAATTATGTAGAAGTGTGGAAGATTTATACTTGAGTAAACTTAATCTAGGATTGAGTTCTAAATTTGAAGTTCAAGTTAATTAGGGAGAGTTGCTAATTGAGTGGCATACAATTAGAAAGAAGGTTATAAAAGTAAGAGTTCAAAATTTTGTATGTTGTAATTTAGCCAAATCCATGATAATTAAATGGGCTTTCATATCTATGTATCTATCTATCTATCTATATCCTATCTAACTTAGGATCTATTGAATCCTAGGTGGCATGTAGGATTGACCTCTAATTTTGAAATTCAAGTTAATTAGGGAGGGTTGCTAATTGATGTGGCATACAATTAGAAAGAAAATTATAAAAATAAGACATGAAACTTTTGTCCCACATTGGAGCTACTAGAAAACTTCATGAGGAAAATCGTGTATATAAAAAAGGGAACTTGGAAGCCAATTCGTAAGCCTTTGCCCCATAAAAACTCACGATTAAAAATGGGTAATCTGTTTCCGGTTCGGTCATATACCGGTTCAAACGGTTTTTCCAGTTTCACATAACCGGCCAGTTTTTTTATCCGGTTTTCCGGTCAGTTTTGAACAGTAGGCATGTCCAGTTCCCAGTTAACTGGCCGGGCCCGTCAAGTCTAAAAAACGTTGCTTTCCCGCTAATCATCGTTACATATACTCTTCAGTCGTTTATGAAGATTATCAAAGACTTCATATTTGATTTAAAATATTGGTGTTTTAAACATATTTATTATATATAGATTTCTTTTAACTCTCGGTAAATGACTATCTAATATTTATAATCATCAATTGGTTGTCTTTCCTTCTTGCGGTCTATTAATAAAGACATTGTTTTAGTTAATTGCGGGTTTCAAGTAAAGTTTAGGAGATGTTATTAGGGTGGTGGGTAATGGATAAGGTGAGCTTAACGGATATTAAAGAGGTGTAAACTGTTATGATTTGAGGCTGGGTCGAGGTATACCATTTGGAAAGCCCCATACCATGGGCCACATTATATCTATTCTGGAAGGCCAGGAATAAGTTAATATTTGTCAACTAAAAGTCTATTTCTACTAAGGTGCTGCTAGACATCCAAATCAAGGATTTTGATTAGATCTCAAATTGGTTAACAAGGAATTGCAAAGACTAGGTTTATGACACGGATTGTAAAGACCGGATTTATAAAGATTAATCACTAAAGATAGTTGCGTCAAAATATTTGACCTTTTATTGATTATTCAAATGCAACAACTCCACTTCAAACACTACCTCATATGTTATAACCTACTTGAATGGTCCAATTATTTATTGGTACTAGCTGAATGGTCAATTATTTTAGATAAAAGCATGATAATGCTTAAATTTGAATGTTCGTGTATCTTACATATTGATTTCTACGAGCCATCAAATATTTCATATTAGTACATGTATGAATCATCATTTCCTATTGATCTATCAAAAACTTTCTTAGTTCTAAGATATCTAATTTCACATAGTAATTACATGTAAGCATGATAATGCTTAAATTTGAATGTTCGTGTATCTTACATATTGATTTCTACGAGCCATCAAATATTTTATATTAGTACATGTATGAATCATCATTTCCTATTGATCTATCAAAACCTTTCTTAGTTCTAAGATATCTAATTTCACATAGTAATTACATGTATGTAATCTGGTTCAATTTTTTTCTTGTGGATAGAGGTGTGATAGGAAACTTCATAGGAGATTGCATGGTCCAAATTATGCAGAAGTGTGGAAGATTTATACTTGAGTAAACTTAATGTAGGATTGAGTTCTAAATTTGAAGTTCAAGTTAATTAGAGAGAGTTGCTAATTGATGTGACATACAATTAGAAAGAAGGTTATAAAAATAAGAGTTTAAACTTTTCTCCCATATCGGAACTACAGGAAAACTTCATGAGGAAAATCATGTATATAAAAAAGGGATCTTGGAAGCCATAAACTACTTACTTTGGTTTTTTAAGCTTATTTAATAAAAAAATAATTTTGTAAACCTATATGTTGACATTCGATTAACAACTTATATGATACTCAAAACAAATAGATATAAAATCATATGTCGAAGATCTTACATTCTGGCCCGTGTTTACACGGGCTTGAAACCTAGTATAAGAATAAATTAAGAACAGTAGTATTATTAAGATTACTTGGACAAACATTAAAACAAAATATTTACTAAAGAGATAGTCGATGTAATTTTCAATATTAAGGGACAACAGTGGAAACTAGGTAAATCATAGGATCATTTATGTAATTTACTATGATTAACACTTTGAAAGTAAAAGACATAATAGGAAAATCACACAATTTTGTGTGTATAATTTATTTAAAAAGAAAAAAGAATCATATTTATAGAAAAATGATAATCATAATTCTTAAGGTTGTAGATGACAGTAAAAAAATATAATTCTAGTTTATAAAAATGACAACTGTATATCATATATGAAAAGTTTGAATTCTAATTAAAAGATGTTTAAAGTGAAATTTTTACAAACAAGAAATATTATTATGAAACATGAATTATGATTCTCATTTTTAGATATTAAAATTAACTATTTTACTCTTATCTATATGCTTATTATTCTTCTATTAAATTACAATGTTCCAAAATATAATATATTATCCCAAAAATAGACTAACTAAAAAGTTTGATCTATTTTATAATTTTGTTCCCACTAATAATTTTTTATCCTAACTTCTTTGTAGAACATATCTTAATTGCATGTCTAAAAGCTTTTGGCTTGTGCTATACTTTTTCACGGGTGCGAATAGGGGAATTTATGTCAAAACACTAGATATCATATTTTTGAATTCATGCATGTACTTCATACTAAGGGTGTGAATGGATCATATCTTATTTAGATTTGATCCGATTTACTTCATTTATATGATATAAAGGTTAAAAAACTAGATTCATTTATTCAATAAACGATCAAATAAGTTGTTCTATTTAATTAGATCAATATGTATGGGTCGACCCATTTAATATTAAACGATACTTTTATAACCACCAAAGATCATCAATTTATCATTCACCAACCACCACCCACCACCTGCCGCCAACCACCGCCACCACTGTTGTGCCCGTCACCACTCACCACCACCCGCCATTAGTCGCCACCACCCCCCACTGCTGCCCACCATGGGCCCCACCACCTGTTGACGCCACCACCCGCCGCCACACCGTGAAGCCGTTGGCGATATAACCGACCCCCGCTGCCGACCATCGCTCTCAGCCGCCCCACCACCGACGCCACCAGCCTACTGAATACTTGATTATATGATTGTGAACCTTAGGCGCCAGCACCGACTGAAGTTGCCCACCCCGCTCCCGATCAAAAAGAGCATGCGGGACTTCGAAGGGACATTCAAACTTGAATTAAAGTTGATGGAATCGTGGGGCAAAAAAGGTACAAGTTATGGCTAGAATTGTGTGCCAAAAGTTGTAATATCTACTTGATGAGGTCACAAGTCAAAACTACATTGCATAAAGAAAATGGTGGGGTTGGAGGTGGGGGTGGGGTGGTGTTGGTGTGGTAGGGCAGGAGTGGGGGATATATTTGATATATTATTATATAAATAATAATAAATAAATAATATTAAATTGGTCATTTTGAGTCAAGATTTATTAAGAATGGATCCGATTAAAATCCAATTAAGGGTATCTCTATGTTAATAAATCATATCCAAATATAATTAAATAGGTCTACGAGTCATGTTAAATCTTTAAAATATCCGATCCAATCTGTCCCATTAACAACCCTACCTCATACCGATGATCAGAGATCAACACTAACACATTAGTCTTTACTAATTTTAAATTTAAATAAAAAAGATAAAGAGAAAGATAGGAAAAAAAGAGGATTGGACCCTACGGGCAGGGAGGGGATAAAGACTTGACTCATGAGGATCTGTCGGCCGTCATCCGAGGGACGATTGTATAAAGAGTGCTACTATTTGGCTCTCTCTCCTCTCACATACTCATATGTCAAATCAATCATATACAACTTCTAATATAGTTTTTTTACTTATACATGTCACAAAAAGGATGTCATTTAGATAATAAATTAAAGGGTACCAACAAATCATCCTTTCATAAAGCCTAAGTTTGACTACAGCTTTAATTATCGTTTAATAGAGAAAATTATGTGTAATGGGTTTTGTGATTAGCGGCGCCGCCGTATCCGGTGTTTGAACGCTTGAATTAGGCGGCTGCCGATCAACTTTTCAAACCAAACATATATGTTTCCATTTCCTTCTTGATTAGTGCACATACTCTTTAATAAATCACTCCTGAATCTATAATTTTGTTTACAGTAAGAATAGAATTAATCCACAATAATAAAGTACAAAATTTCCAACTCACCCGGTTAAGAGCACACAAAGATGTTGAACATTTAGGAAAATAACTATGAAAGTAAATGAGTCGAGCTATTCGTGAATTACTCGAGCTTGGATCGTTAGAATCGAGTCGAACCTAAACTATATATATATATATAGACAAAAGTTCATGCGAGAATCGTTGTTAGCGCGAGAACCGCGAGAACCAATCTAAGCCGCCCAATCCCCCCTCATTCAATGTCATTGCCCACCCATGAATTCCTCACATGCACCCTGCCACACCCTATCCCTCCACGCTCTCCATCCATGATACTTCCCATATCCAAGAAACGGCCGAGATTGGTTCTCACGGTTCTCGCATGAACCCTCTCCCCTATATATATATATATATATATATATATATATATATATATATATATATATATATATATAATATAATGGGGAGGGTCCATTGAGAACCGATTTTAGTGCGAGAACCAATCTTAGCCTTTGATTTGATAATTGGAATTCATGGATGAAGAGTATGGGGGGATCAAGTGTGGCAGAGTGCATGTTAGAAATTCATGGGTGGGTAATGACATTGAAAGAGGGAAAATTGGACGGCTCAGATTGGTTCTCACAGTTCTCGCACTAAAAATGGTTCTCAATGGAACTTCTTCCTATTTTATATATATATATATATATATATATATATATATATATATATAGGGGAGGGTTCATGCGAGAACCGTTGTTAGTGCGAGAACCAATCTCAGCCGTTCCTTGGATATGGGAAGTATCATGGATGGAGAGCGTGGAGGGATAGGGTGTGGCAGGGTGCATGTGAGGAATTCATGAGTGGGTAATGACATTGAAGGACGGGGAATTGGACGGCTTAGATTGGTTCTCGCGGTTCTCGCGCTAACAACGGTTCGCGCATGAACTTTTGTCTATATATATATATATATATGCAAAAGTTCAAACGAGAACTGTTTTTCGTACGAAAACCGCGAGAACAAATCTAAGCCGTTCAATTCCCCCTACTTCAATGTCATTGCCCACCCATGAATTGATAACATGCACCATGCCACACTTGATCCCCCGACGTTCCACATCCACGAGTTCCACTTTATCAAATCAACGGTTAAGATTGGTTCTCGCAATTCTCGTACGAAAAACAGTTCTCGTTTGAACCGTAAGATGTGATCTGGATCGTCCAATTTTCATCAGATTTATAATTTATAGAAGGTTTTCATTTCTTAAAATAATTTAATAAAAATGGCAGTTAAGGGTATTGTCGACGTTTTATAAATCTCTAAAATTAAGTTGTTGCCAGTTTTACATTTACATCATTTACACCAACGTAAACTGTTTGAAATTCGATGAAAAATCTCAATAAAGAATACTATTCATGCAATTCACTGTAATCAAATATACAATCATTGATAAATCTCGATGAACACACATAACAGATAAACATCACACACTACAATTTTAATAAAACAATATAATTTGAGATACAAAACAAGATATACAAAATCATCATATTTGTATACAAAAATCATCAAATTTGATTCAAACATCATCGACCCTATTCTAGATTCACAAGTCATGAAAATTGGATTTGATGAACACAAACAATTAAAATGAAAACAAAAGTGATACACAGACATTTGATGAAAGTATAACAAACAAATAAATTGTTGAATGGAATAAAACAAGAAATTGATGAAGGAGAAGAGATGATGAATCTGTATGTTAGTGTGAAGCATGAACCCAATTTTGTCTAGGAGGGCGGATAACGTCTGACCACCGCCGCCGGCTTCATAAAAACCCACCACCGCTTCTGAGGGCGGATGACATCCAACCACCACCGCCGCTTCATCAAAACACATCAACAGTCGATCTGTCTAGGCGTGGAGGTTCATCGGGCTGTGAGTTTGTTTGACATTTAGGGTTTATCGGCAGGCAACGGGGTAAAACTAGGTTTATAGAGGATGGGCGGTGGCGGTTGTTATATTTTAGGGTTAACAGGGTGGGAGGCGGCGGGCGGAGGAAGTGGATGGCTTTTAGGGTTCAGATGAGGAGCGGCGGTGGTGGTTTAGGGTTCCTATGGTGGTAGATTTTAGCTTCAGAATGTGAGAACAACTGGGCGGAGTGTGGGTGGTGGAGGAATCAACTACATGTTTAGGGTTACAGGGTAAGCGGCGGCAATGGTTTATGGTTATAGAGTAAGCAGCGGTGCTGGTTTAAGGTTACAGAGTGATGAGCGGCGGTGTTTAGGGTTACGCAGACAATGGATGTCGTCTTCAGTATGAGATGTAAAGGGAGGGGGTGGGTTATATTAAAGGCAGGAATATGATGTAATTAAGGAAAGGGAAAAATATATATAAATTACCTATAATACCCTTACCTTATATATGCCACATGTCATTCTCTCCTTATATCTTACACATCTTAACTTAAAATCCATCTTACTTGATCCTGATTTTATATATATATATATATATTCTTGTAATAAAAATTCAAGATAATACCGGAGCCTAAACGAGCATCAATGAACCGAGCCGAGTTTCATATAACTTAAACAAGCCGAGCTTGAGTTCGAGCCTAAAAAGTCCTAAGCGAGCCTGGTTCGACAAAGTACCATATAAACGAGCCAAATTCATTTACATCCCTAAAAATGACTATTGTTGCTCACAAATTTTGCTTATTACAAAATGACACATTTACGTAGTACGTGTTTACTACACGACTTGAATACATTATTCAAGTCGATCCTAACACTATCTACTTTATATTGTTTACACATTAATTATGTAAAACAATAATAATTTGACACCCATAATTCACAAAATGTTAATTATTTTTCATTTTCTAAACTACAAGATATTATAGAAAAAATATATTTTTAATATATCTATATACATACGAGATATATACTTTGAAATCTAAATGGATAACCCTCGGTTGTTACACTCTTTATTTTCCTTTGATTTGGTTTAATTAATATTTTAATTTATTACTTTAGAAATAAAGTTTGACTTGCTATAGTTAAACACTTAAACCGTGCATGATATATGGTCATATGGAGATTCTATAAAATAGACTATTAATAGTTAACTTAAGATTTAAGCCAAAACATGCATGCATGCATATATATTATACAATAATATTATATTATATGTAAGAAATAAAGGAGCATCTTCGTGCATGGGAAGCTAGCGATGAAGTAAGGTCAGCTTCAATGGTCCGCGTTCTACGTTATGTTGCATTGATGGTTCGCATGGTTGGCCGCCATCTCCAGTTAGATACGGCTCCGGGTGCGATTCTTATTGGTCCTGAAAGGGAACACCATCCCAATGTGCTTTTGGTTCACGCAAAAACCTCTCCGGCAGTATTTTCTTATGGAGAAGGAATTTGTACACAATACAAATTAGCCATTACACAACTAATAGTAATTGTTTAAACTATTATATCTTCGAATATGTGCATGAGAATAAAAGATGATGGTTGGTAAAGACATAAGAGTCATGATTGTTATGTATGACTAATTTGTGCTATGTACTAATCATTTGGATAGCAGGATAGATACTCCTTTCTCTCGCACTCTCTTGATATTTAATTCTTTATCTCTCATACATGCACCTGTAAGTATAGAAATAAATGAGATAAAGTTGAAAGGATACGAGAGAATATAAAAGATAAGTATTTTATTAGTTTTAAAGAAGGATAAAAGAAAAGAGGATAAGAAATAATTATGCGATATCGATCATACGAAATTTAAAGACGAGATGGGAATTGAAGTCTTCCAATCTCCATGCTCTAAGCTATTCGAATAGAAATTAACCTTATTGTATTATATTAGTTGCATTCAACATAGTCTTTCTTTTTTGTGTAGTCCTGAGGGACGAATCTCAGCCGTCCGATCAACACACCATTTTCCGGCGATCCCGCCGTCGGATCATCGTGATTTTTGGTGAGGGTGATCGGTTTTAACTCCTAACAAGACTATGGAGCCTGATCGTCCTCACGATCATCCATTAACGAGAAATCGAGCAAACTCCGACCACTATGGCCGGCGCTGCAAAATCCGACCACCACGGCCGGAGTTAATGGTGGTGGCGCACATGGTTCAACTCGGTTTGATGAGAGGAGTCCATATTTGGTCTCGGATTCGTCGTTGGATGCTTAAAAAAAAGATCTCGAGTTTTATGTCTCAGATCGGCGCCGACGAGGCCAAATTCGCCGGCTGCCGGAGTTGTTCAGGGTGGGGATGGTGGTGGTTCAAATCGGTTTGATGAGAGGAGTTCAGATCTGGTCTCAGATTCGTCGTTTGATGCTTCAAAAAAAGATCTGGTCGGCGGCGGCGGCGGTGGTGGTCAACAGTGTGCAATCACATGTGATTGCGTCGCCGGAGGAGGTGGCCAGAGGTGATGGTTGGCGGTGTGCAATCACATGTGATTGTGGCTTCAATCACATGTGATTGTGTAGCCTGAGGTGATGGTTGGTGGTGGTGGTTGGCGGTGTGCAATCACATGTGATTGTGGCTTCAATCACATGTGATTGCGGCGACCGGAGGTGGTGGTCGGTGGCTGTGGTGGTGGCCGAAGGTGATGGTCGGTGGTGGTGGTTGGCGGTGTGCAATCACATGTGATTGTGGCTTCAATCACATGTGATTGGGTCGCCGGAGGTGATGGTCGGTGTTGGTGGTTGGCGGTGTGCAATCACATGTGATTACGGCGGCCGGAGGTGGTGGTCGGCGGCTGTGGTGGTGGACTAGGGGTGAGATCGGTTCAAAAACCGAACCGGACCGAAAAAGACCGGTCCGGACCGAAACCCGAAATTTAGAGAAAACGAGGACCGAAGACCAGACCGACTAGTCCCGGTCCGGACCGGTCCAGGTCCGATTCGGTTCGGTTCGTCGGTTTTTTCGGTCTTTTAGTTGTTTTATACACTGTATCAAACAAAACCGGCCCGGACCGGACCGAAACCCGAAATCTATAAAAAACAAGGACCGAAGACCGGAACGGCCAGGCCCGGTCCTGAACGGTCTCGGTCCGGTGCGGTCCGATTCGTCGGTTTTTTTCGGTCTACCGGGTCCCATGCTCACCCCTATGGTGGACGGAGGTGGTGGTCGGTGGTGGTGGTTGGCCGTAATCACATGTGATTGTGCTTCAATCACATGTGATTGTGGTGGCCGGAGGTGGTGGTCGGTGGCAGTGGTGGTGTCCCGAGGTGCTGGTGGACATTTGCCTTTCTTTTGATCCTGTGGCTGAGATTTGTCACTCAGGACTACACAAAAACTTTGGACTATATTGAACATTTCACTGTATTATATATAAAATTTTGAATATCTATTTGGATAAAATAATTCACATATATATCATAGAATAAATTATGTTTATATCATAGTTTTTTGAAATCAATAGCTAAAGTGAGCAATGCAGGGCATTTATAAGTCAAATCAAATAAAAATACTTCAAATTATGAAGTTAAGCATGGTTACGACCAATGAGTTTAATAAATAATCTTTACTTTAGTCTAGTGGTATATGATATTAAGGTATCCCATAAGATTACAAGTTTAAGTCCTATTATGTGAACAAACATGTTATATATTTAAGATTAGATCAGATCAGAGTGTGTGACTGTTGGAAAAAAAATCTCATTTTAGCCAACCACGAATTCAGACACATATGTTTCTAGAATTGATGTGTCTTGGTGATTTTAACTAATGACCGTCACTTTATAAAATTTATATTTAACGAGTTATCATACTCCACACGTTGTGACAGGAAAAAAAATTAGGAATCTACAACTTAGTCAAATCAACCAAATAATAGTTCTAAATATATATATATATATATATATATATATATATATATATATATATATATATATATATATATATATATATATATATATATATATATATATATGTCACCAACTTAATAACAGAACGTATATATAAATAAGACGATCACAAAAAGTATTATATTTAGGCGTATGAAATAATTCTTTTATTTACTTTTTCTAAAATTGTATTTTAGATAAATATCGTATTATTATAAAATTTATATCGAAATGCAAATGAAAATAAAAGAAACATAAATATGTATTGGGCAAACTGCTCGTAAATATAACGAACTTTTGTTAAACTAACAATGTATACAACGAACTTTACAATTTTTTAAAAAATACAACGAACCCAATTATTTTTCCCATTCTATGCAACTTGTAACCTGAGGTTACAGGTAATTTTATAGTTTTTTTTCCTAATTATTATTTTTTAATTATTATGTTCATCTTTGTTCTTCATGTGTTCTTCAAGCTCTTGTGTGCTCTTTAAGTTTATAAACCTTCATAAATTCAATCCTTACAAACAAACCCAAATCTATACAAATAACAAGTCTTAATACATATCAAAACCAAACACAAAACCCAAATCATACATGTCAGGTGGAAGATTGCTAAGACCTAAAAGCATTCTTATCCAAGAACATTTTTAGATAGTGTTCTTCAGATCCAAAGATCCTAAATCAAGAATCAAATCAAATGTTCTAATTGAAAAAATACCATAAATGTGCATAATCATAGATTTGAAATTTGAAATCAAAGAAACCAAATCATATGTTTAAGGTGTTGTTCAAAGATTGCAGATCTGAACTAGAGAACACAAAAAAGATGAAAACCAAAAACCCTAATCTAGACTCTGAAGGCGGTGATGGTAGAAACCCTAATCCACGATGGCATACCAGTTAAGGGCGACGACGGTGGCAGAAACCTAGAACCATAAACCCATCTGGACTATGAAGGCGGCGGTGGTCGGAGGATCCAAGTGGTGGCTGCAAACCCTTCAAAATATAAACCCTTAGCGGCGATAATGGTGGTTTTCAAGGCAGTGGCGGTGATGGAGTCATGAGCGACGATGGTTGAAGAAGGCGGCGATGATGGAGTCACAAGCGACGGTGGTTAAGTTAGGAACGACGGTGGTTGAGCCAGAAGCGACGATGGTTGAAGAAGGAGGCGGTGGTTTAACACCATTCGAAGAAGGCGGCGGTGGTTTAGCACCGTTCGAAGAAAGCGATGGTGTTTAGGGTTGTAGCAGGTGTTTGTAGCGGGTGGTTGCAGCTTTGAACACACTCTTCCATCTTCATCTTAATTTAATTTTAATAATATTATTAAAAACGAAAAAACAATAAAAAAATAATAAAATCAGGGTTTACCGGTTGAGATAAGAAGGGTGATATATTATAACAGGTCACTCGCATACAATGGTATGATTTTATGAGTTGGTTGTATTTATTTTAAAAAATAAAAGTTCGTTGTAACAATGGCAGCTTAGCAAAAATTTACTGTATTTTGATATAGTTTGCCCATATGTATTTATATTTAAACCAAACCCAATATGCTAAAAATTATAAAAGAAAAACAAATTACGTGTGAAATTAATTGTTTGAACATATAATAATAAAACAAAATTCGAATTTGAAATAAAAAATAAAGAATACGCTTAGTAGTAAAAAAGAAGCAACATACATGGCAATGGGCATATTGCGAACTTCGACAAAAATAAGAATAAATCAAAAAGATGATGCAACAATTCGAACACGAGAACATGTGTGTAAGATAATTAGCTACTCATCACTACACCAAAAACAACTTTTGTAAAATCTGTATAAAGGTTGTATAATATAAAATAGTTACTATATATTCATTCTTTCAAATAAATATCAGATATTATAATATAATTTCTCGTTTATGAATCATATATGAGCTTTATACACATTAACTAAAATTCATTAAACAGTTATATTTGAAGTACGGCAACATGTTTTTGGTTGCTTATATAACTCAATTTTTTCTTATTAAATCAATTTAGTTTACTAAACATTGAAATGTTAACTTATCATATTTTTATATTACCAAACTAGACTAACTACTAAATATTCATATGATATACGAGTTGGTTTAAAAGATAATAAATATTAAAAATTAAAAAAAGTATAAAATAATAATAATACATGAATTAAATAAGAATTTAAAAAAATGACGACATACAAGATCTACACTCTAACCAGCACTGGAAACATCTACGCGAGTGAGAGGAAAGACTTGACGACAGAAATGTAGTATCATGATACAAAGAGGCGTGATTGTATTTCTTATATAAATCATCAATCATTATTGTTACAATTAAGGGTAATAAAGTTAATCGTTATTGGTTATAATTAAAAAAATAAAAATGATTATAATAATTTTAGAATTATAAAACTAAGAATTTTGTTAAATATTATATTTTGAAATATTATAAAGAGTATTATGACATGAAGATAATTGATTGTATTTATTGTATAAATCATCGATCATTATTGTTACAATTAGGAACAAATACGATATTTATAAAGTAAGTTGAGGTTGTACACCTCATTTTCCTGGGATTGTAGTTCAATTGGTCATAGCACCGCCCTGTCAAGACGGAAGTGCGGGTTCGAGCCCGTCAGTCCTGACGCCGAGTCAAAAAATACGATATTTTAAAGTTTAAAAGGGAGTAAATATGAAATTAACTTTAACAATATTAATTCAAATTAAAGAACTTTAATTTTTAAAAGTCAAAATCAATTTGAAATTTTCATTTATATGAATAGTTAAGATTTAATATTATAAAAAAATGGATATAATTGTTCAATAAATATTATATAATTAATTAGTCTTTTAATTATATTTAGAGATAAAAGGCTAACATAAATAAAATTTATTTATTTATTATAGCCATTTAATTATGAAAAAGTTTTAATTATCAAATCTAACCCATACATTTTGATTAAATTGAAATTAAAATTTTAGTCAAAATTATAATTAAATTTTGACTTTAATATATATCAAAATAATTAGAGAAATTTCATATATCCTTATGTTAAATATTAAAAGATCGACTTTTATAACCTTGATATACAAGAATCATATTTATCTTTTATAACATCTCATATATGACAGTCAATCAAATTCTTAATTTTATCATTTTAAATTCTTTTTAATTATATCCAATAAAGAGTTGACCTTATTACTCATAATTGAAACAGTAATTATCAAGATTTATACAAGAAATACAATTACGTCTATTTGTATCATGATACCATATTTTTGTACCACGTTTGCTCTTCTTCTCGCATTGATGGTTCACCCACTGTCTAGATGTTACATCGTTTGTCGGCATCTTCTTAAAAACTCACTTCAATTTTCGTATTTTAATTATTAAATATTTATCAAAACTTTATACTAATGCGTATATTATACGAAAATTAAATTCTCTTTGCTTATCTCATGTTTTTATTCTATTTTCAATTTCATTTTTAGTAGTTTATTTTGAGTTGTTCTGCGTGAGTGTACAAAGTTGTTGCTTTTCTTAAGGGCTGACAAATCCTAACACGACCCGAAACTAAATTAGATTAGAAATGGGTTGATCCGAAAATGTCACGAAACTTTTTAACACGAACACAAACATGATACGAACACGATAACCCGAAAGTAAACACGATCTTTTTATAACCCAAGAAACATTTAACTTATAAATATTTAGAAATTTAAAATTATAAATAATAATTAATTACTACATAAAAAAATGATGGCAAAGACTTTTAGTATTTTACCTCCAGGTGCCATTTAAAATTTTCCTTTTGATAAATTAATAAATATTATATAAAAAAACATGTTATTAACTTAAGTCTTAATAGAAATAAGAAAATTAGGGAGAAGAAAAGAGGAAATGTGGAAAAGAAGGGGGAAGTCGTAACCTTAGCCGGCCTCCAGCCTTCCCTTGCTTGCGACTTGCGATAGCCGACACCCACGGCTACCTCCACGTCCACGGCTCAAGGCCTGACGCCGCCACTTGACAGCTCACCTGACCTCCCTTGCGACGACCGATAGCCCACCTCATTGTGACAACCGACATCCACCTCCACCGCTCCACGGACGCCTTCACCCTCGATCGATAGTTCGACTCCCCACCTCCCTTGCGAGTTGCGACAACCGACATCCCACCCTCAGTCGATAGCCCATGGGTTTCAACCTAGTTCTCTAAAAGGTAATTGCCGCCCCTTTTGACTTTTAGATTTACCACCGATCGATTTCCGCATCTGTAATTTGTATAAATATATGTTGATGTCGATAAACAAAGTAACAAACAAAGAATCAAACTGTCAAAGCAAGACATCTGTAATTTTGTATAAATATATGTTGCTGTATAAATATTTTGGTTTTATAATTTTGATTTTTGATGCTTGATAAGTTAAACAATCAAAGAATTATAATGCGTAATAAAAGTTTAGTAAAATCAAGTTAAGTGACATGAAACGAACATGACAATAAAACTAATCTGAATTAAAAATAAATTAACACGAAAATAACACGAAAATAGTACGAATTATTAAATACAAACACTCTTTTTATTCTATTTTCAGTTATCTTTTTAGTAGTTTATTTTGAGTTGTTGTGCGTGAGTGTATAAAGTTGCTGCTTTTCTTCATCATCTCCTCAAACTTTATGGTTAATTAACACCTGTGAGGAGTGCCTATCTCTGCTCTGCCCCCACCGCCGCTGCCACTCCTTTTACCTCTCACTCTCCGCCGCCCTCTTCTGCAGGAATTGTGGGAAACGATCAAAAGCATTTAAGTCTCTGTGTCTTTCCTTTTCCTTTTCCTTTTACTGGCCGCTTTTGCAATTATTTCTGTACTCCCCAAAACACACACAACATAATTCATTCCATATACATACAACACTTTCCTGTCTCTATATATACAATAACAAAACACCTCTTCCCTCATTCATTCCACCACAATTCATCCAAAACTTGTTCTGTAGCAGATTCTAAGATCTGGGTGGTGTTTTGTAACTCGGTAAGAAAATAGAATTTCTCAACTCTGTTTTTGATTATTATTACTTAAATCTGAAAATTAAGCTTCTTGATTTCAGATCTGGGTAGAAAATGTCGGTTGAAAAGCAAGCAGAGGAATCAATTGTCCCATCGAATTTCAATGAAACCGGAGAGAAAGATAAAGATGGGGAGTTAGGAGATCACTCTGTTTTGAGTATGAAGAATTTTCTCTGGCATGGTGGTTCTGCTTGGGATGCTTGGTTTAGTTGTTCTTCAAATCAAGTAAATCCCTTTAATAAAAACTAAAAAGAAATCGAAATTTAGATTCCATAACACTGAATGTACAAGTGTTTATGCAGGTTGCACAAGTGCTATTAACGCTGCCATACTCGTTTTCTCAACTGGGAATGGCGTCAGGGATCGTTCTTCAGATTTTCTATGGTCTTCTTGGCAGCTGGACTGCTTATCTTATCAGTGTGCTGTATATCGAGTACAGAAGTAGAAAAGAGAAGGAAAATGTTAATTTCAAGAACCATGTTATACAGGTTTGAGTGACTGTTAATAATTTCAGATATGAAAGCTTGTTGAATCTTGGAAGAAAGATTAATAATAATATTGTTATTGATTTTTGTTTGACTTCTTAGTGGTTTGAAGTTCTTGATGGATTGCTGGGGCCTTATTGGAAAGCGATTGGACTAGCTTTCAATTGCACTTTTCTTCTCTTTGGTTCTGTTATTCAACTTATAGCTTGTGCCAGGTAACTCTTTTTCAGCAGATTTGATCAAATATAATATTATATACAAGATAATTCTTGGGAAATTGGGAAATCATATCCATCTAACACACCTAACTTTGATATACACCTAAATTAGATATTGTTTGCAAATTTTTCCACTAGTTTGTTTTCTTTTGTTAATATATACCATAAAATGAAAAGGGTATTAATTTGTTTTTTTTTTTTAATGGGAGGTGATTCGTATATAAAAAATTGCTCATACACATAAGATACAAGCTTACGCATAAATTGTTGTTTGTTCAATTATTATGTATGAACAATTTCTGTTGTATACGAATCATCTCTTTTTGACAATCTATTCTAGACATGCTTACGATTAACTCGAGTCCATAATCTTAGGTCATGAGTAACACTAAACCTAAATTACTTGAATATTGGGTATTTATTTGTTTTTTTGTAATACAAAATTTTAGTCTTATAAGTTAAAATTATCAAATGTTTGGAATATCTTGGTTTTAAGGTGTTTTTGTTTGGTAGATGGATAAAATATGAGTTGGGTATGTCTTTATTTGAGCTAATATTGAGATTAAATTGGATAATTGATGTAAAAGTATGAATGAATTAAAGAACGAAGGTATAATTTTGTTTATACTGATTTTGAATTAATTGTTGTTATTTTTGGAAAATGATAGTAACATATACTACATAAATGACAATTTGGACAAGAGGACATGGACATACATATTTGGAGCATGTTGTGCCACCACAGTCTTCATTCCTTCCTTCCATAACTACAGAATTTGGTCATTTCTTGGCCTTGGCATGACCACTTACACTGCTTGGTACATGGCCATTGCTGCCTTAATTCATGGCCAGGTATCCTCTCTCTCTCTCTCTAAATCTTCCTATAGTACTTCCTTCATTGGCTGATGTACAACTCCTTAAAGCGTCAAGATTTTCTTACACAGTATTATTGCTATATTTGGAAAGAAGAATGGAATTGTAGAGTGATCTAATTTATCATTTTTGTTGTAGATATTAAATTTTACACATTTATATATTTGGGTGTCTTTTAAATGTCTTTAATAAGTATTTTGTATTTTGTATTATTATTATTATTATTATTTTAAATTAATGTAAAATATGGTGATTTAGGTTGATGGGGTTGAACACTCCGGTCCGACGAAGCTGGTGTTGTATTTCACCGGAGCCACCAATATTTTGTACACCTTCGGCGGACATGCTGTTACAGTGTAAGCAAAGCATACAACTCTTAATGCATGTTGTACAGCATGCTATTGCAGGGTTGTTTGGGAAAAAAATATTTTCTTTTATTTAATTGGGTAATTTTAAAAAAATATATATATCTTGAATATCAATCAATCTTCAGATTCAGGGCTTTAATTCCTGCTTTCTCCAATCCCAAACAATATAATAGTAATCTTTATTTTTTGGATTATCAGAAACTTTTGACATTTTCTTCATATTAAATTGTTTAAGTAAATTAAGTCATAGTTAAAATAAATATAAGCTTTTATTATTATATTATTTTAATTTTTAATTATTTACAGGGAAATTATGCACGCAATGTGGAAACCTCAAAAGTTCAAGTATATTTACCTTATTGCCACGCTTTATGTTTTCACGTTAACACTTCCGTCGTCGGCCGCCGTCTACTGGGCCTTCGGCGATGAGCTTCTCAACCACTCTAACGCCTTCTCCCTCCTCCCAAAGACCCGCTGGCGCGATGCCGCGGTCATACTCATGCTCATTCACCAGGTCAGTTTGTACTTCCTGCATTAAAACTTGTACATTCTTGATTTCAACAATTTCCCAATAAAATCTAGGAATATTACTTTTTACCAATATTTGAACCATCTGTTAACAGTACGGATCATTTCCTCTTTTTGTAAATATCAAATCATGTATTTTATTATTGCTTATGATTGATTGTATTGATGTTGATTGACAGTTTATTACATTTGGATTTGCGTGCACGCCGTTGTACTTTGTGTGGGAGAAAGTGATCGGGATGCATGACACAAAGAGCATGTGTTTACGGGCATTAGCAAGGCTGCCGGTGGTTATACCAATATGGTTCTTGGCTATAATCTTCCCCTTTTTTGGACCGATTAATTCCGCAGTTGGTGCACTCTTGGTCAGCTTCACGGTCTATATTATCCCTGCTCTTGCTCATATGCTCACTTACCGGAATGCTTCCGCTCGACAGGTAAGTCCGCGAATTATGTACATATTTTTTAATGCCAAATGTACAAGTTAACATTTCAAGATACAAAATTTCTAAACCATAAAGCCTTAGCTATGATTTGTGGCTAAAGAGTGTAATAGTTTAATCATCTCACTCTTTTAGGGGGTACTATTGTCAATTACATGAATTTGGCCTCTTATTAATTTTTGATTTGGATAGATAGGTTGCAAGTCTTTGTCATATTGTTAATCTAGTATTATGATTATTATTATTATTACATTTTATTTTCATTTTTAAGATTGAAATTCGGATTTTTTTTTCAGAACGCGGCGGAGAAACCTCCTCGTTTCATGCCGAGCTGGACGGCAATGTATGTGATCAATGCGTTTGTTGTGGTCTGGGTCCTTGTTGTTGGGTTTGGATTTGGTGGATGGGCGAGCATGACTAACTTTGTACGCCAAGTTGATACATTCGGTCTTTTTGCAAAGTGCTATCAGTGCAAGCCCGCGATACCACCACCAAAACATTGATTCGGCTCGACCCAACATTAACAAGTCGACTCGGTAGAGTTTTGAGATTCTCTTGTTTGTCTCGCTCACTCCATATTTTTGTATCATAGATGGGGAGCGCAATTATTTCCCCTGCATGTGACGAGTCTTTTTGGGTAGACCATCTTATAAGGTTAATATGAAGACGGTAAATCAGTAACTCATGAAACATGTGTTAGGATTTGGTTCATTAACCTCTATTATAGAAATTTATAAATTATTTTCAATGTGTCTTGGCTTGTCTTCTATTTGTTTTCTTAAAAGAATTATTTGTAGATGTAAAATAGTGTGATGAATTGTGATGATTGATGATTCCAAACATTGGCTAATTAAATACATGTTGCTTGGTGTTCTTAATTCTTTTTTTTTGTTGGATGGGTATGTCATTATGACCTTAGCATGCCCCAAAAGCTAAGATTTTCTTTCTTTTTCTCTTTTTATAATCTTTCAATCTTAAAAGTTAAAACATCATATAAGATATATGTGATCTTAAAGAAAGCAAAACTTGAGCATCAGTAGTAATTCTTCCTCATGCTTTTCACCTGTCACTTTAGCATTACTCGTTTCTTACTTCTCTATGTTTAAACTAAAAAAGATATTCGAGTTTTACATACTTTACATTATTATAAAATTTTAAATGATATTCTAAAAAATAATTTCATTCTTATCTTCCCTCTTTTGTCTCTCCACTATTCTCCCTTCTCTGTTGGTAGGTACATAAATAGTGGGGATGATGTTTGCTTCATGCTTAAGACGTCGCGTATCATACGGATTACAAAATGGGACTACAACATTACCAAGGTAGTCAAAAGTCTATCGCAAAGTGAAATTGAACGATGGATTTGATTGACTAGTAGGAGAAAAGTACATAGAAAGCAATAATACATAATTTAAAGATTTTTTTTTTATCCGTAATGTTAACATCACCTAACTTAGGTGATGTTACACTTATAAATCATTTAAATGAGTATACACTGAAATGACTAAACTACCCTTCATTAAAGTAGATTGTGAGTGTAACATCACCTAAGTTGCGTAATGTTAACATTACGGATGATTTCCTCTTTTTTGTTTTGCATTAATTTTTATTATGGAGTATTAGAGAAAAAGAAAGTGGGAGTAACGTAACATAAGCTACTTTAAAATGTTGTAAACTAATCTTTTGTAGATAATGTTATACTTATATATAATTAAATGAATAAAATGAAATAATTAAACTGTCGTGTTTATAAATAATAGGCGAGTATAATATCATCTAGCTTAAATATGAATATTTTATCACTTTTGAAATATGACACGTGTATTTTGTTAAATTGACACTCCAACAAAAACTTTGAACACTTTCAACTTGTTTTATTCTAAAATCAATTAAACAAGCACACCCTTAGTTCTATCTTCTACACTATAAAGATGATATCGATCTTGATTGAGTTTAAGAAAGAGGAATACAAAACCCATAATTTGACACATAAGTTATGGGGAAATAATATACGTTAACAATATATATAATTTATAATGCTGTTCTCATATACCTCTAAAATAAAAGATAGTTCAATAATTTTAACGTTTATATTTCCTCATTTATAATATTTGTGAAAGCAACATTATAAGTATCATTTCTTCATAAATTATTAGTCATTTTAGTGTTTTTATGGTATTTTCTTTGTTATGTGAAAGGTGAAGTGAGACCCATTAAATTAATGAGTTATGGGCTTTTGTTTGATGTTATTGAAAGGAAGATGTTGACATTACTAAAGAAACAAGTGTTTTTCACAATGGGAATGGGCCATGGACCCAATTTACCACATCACATGGGTGCCACGTGCCTTCTTTACTTCTTTATATTCTCTCACGACTTTACTTCGAATCAAATCCAACTACGCACATGATTCTCGAACATGCATAACTCTGCACCCATATGCTATGGGTTCATCTCTAGTCAACACCTAAACTCTTGGATCTTTTGACTTAAAAAAAGAAATTAATTATTACATTAAGAATCACAAATATAATGTGTAGATATATAAATATGAAGTTTATATTAAGGTATTATTGTTTAATAATATTATTATTGACGAGTGTGAAATAAATATAAAATGACACACAAATGCATAAATAATTAAAGATTGAATCGGAAGTTTTCATAAATATGTACCTTTATAATATCAAAATAATTTTGATGGTTCAACAATGTTATTACTTGAATTCAAAGTCCGTAGTTATTTCGATTGGATGAATCGTAGAAATGGAATAATTAAGAAGTGACATTATATATATATGAGTTTAGTATAAAAAAATGTATCAAACTTGTCACTTTTTGCTACTGTATATATTCTTCTATCAAAACTATCATTTAGTATACTAAACTTTTTATAACTACCAAATTATGTATGTTGTTACCTATATAGCGGGTAACAAGTAATCTTTTATTTATTTATTTAATTTTTATTTCTTGAACTTCCATGTGGGATGCCATGTCATTTTTATTTTTTTATATCTCAAAACAAGTCAAAAACACCATGAAGAACATCTGGGTAATCGTTGAAGAACACAACAGATCAAAGAGTAGATCGATGAACCCTAAAACCATAGTTGTTCAAAAACATTTCATCTTCAAGAACATCTTCATACTCTAACATTCAAGAACCCTAAAATGGAAAACCCAAAATCGAAACCCAAAATAACAAGAAGCATTAAAATATGGGTAAAACAAAGCAGATGAATCAAACAAGAACAAAGTAGATGAATCAAACAAGAACAAATATGTGTTCGAAAATAAAGAACCCTATATCGATCTGTTGAAACCCTAACTCGAAAATGGAGAACCCTAAATTGATCTGTTCGAAAATGGAGAACCCTTGAACAAAGATGAATATCGGAACCTTAACTCGGATCTGTTGAAACCCTAATACAGAAGCAATCGAACTTCCCTTATCGAATATGAAGATGTGCCTTCAGTCGCAAATAACAGTCCCCCAAATCAAAAACCCTAAGATGAAGATGAAGCATATCGTTGTTCTGTTGATGAAGCAAATCGCAGTCCCCCTAATCGAACCCTAAGATGAAGATGAAGCATATCGTTGTTCTGTTGATGAAGCAAATTGCAGTCCCCCAAATCGAATCCCTAAGATGAAGATGAAGACGATACATATCAATGGTAACAAATGGTTATTCAGTTGATGAAAATGTATCGATGGTAAGGATACAAATCGAATGTGGATCTGAATGGTGTTCAAAACGGTTAAAGAACTAATGGTGTTTAAAATTGAAAATCTAAAATTAAAATGAAAATTATTTATTATATTATCATTAGTAAATTTAATTAATATTAATTTCATTTTCAATTATTTTTTGGTGAAAATTGCATATCACCTACCACATCATCCGTCATGTCATTGTCACATAACACAAACTTGTGCCACATAAGCATTAATTTGCTATAACAAGTTACCATATATTAAACTAGTTTAACACCACGTGTATAAACACGAGAAATTATTAAAGTCAGTTTTTAATTTTTTTGGTTTCCAAGATTACTAACATGTATATAAAATATAATTGCAAAACATACATTGTAATATAAAACGTTTTATGAACATAATTGTTTTCTGTAGAATTTCTTAATCGTGATTTCTTCCTTGGAGTTGAATATAGTTCCAATAAAGGTCTCTTTGAAGATGATAAATAGGATTGTTAATTCTCCGTAATTGATAACTATCAAAATGAAGAAGAATCTGAGCAACATGTGTGATGTAGAAATGCAGTAATGTTTATAGATTTAAGATATAAATGCCTACAATAGTTACGATCCACCCGTTAATAAATATCTATATTTGAAAAGTAGTTATAAAATGAAACATAGTTATCAAAATCGCGATCCTGATCGTAGGATCGTACGATCCTACGATCTTACCAACCAAAAACGCGCCGGATCGTACTTAGGATCGTAAATAGGTGGGATCGTACTCAAGATCGTAGGATCGTACAGCGATCTTACGATCCCATATTTTTTGTTTTTTAAAATTTTTAATTATTACTATTATTTTCACATTTTTATTTTTTTACATTTTTTGGTTATAACTATTATTTTATTTAATTATTTTTAAATTTTTAAGTGGTTAACGTTGTGCTAAAAACCATTGTTCGCAGTTTTCTACTTTATATACGTCACATTTTTCATTTTTCTTTTGTTATAAGAAATATAGGTTTACGAGAATAAGATTTTTTATGAAATAAATAATTAATGTTGTGCACAATATGATCTAGATTTATTGATTGTAGTTAAGACTCACATTTTAAATTTTATTATGATATGTTAATTTATGAATTGTGGTGAGTCGTTATCTATGCTCTCAATATTTAAAATTTGACGATTTGTTATATGTTATTTTAAAATTTTATGTTTCATTCTCTCGTAAAAAAAATCTATTTAATTGGTTTTTGATAAAAATTATAGCATATAAAAAACTTAAAAAATCATTAATGACTTGTGGTAGGATCTTACGATCCCGATCTCGATCTTACGATCCGATCTTGCAAAAACGAAAACGATCCTAGGTAAGATCCCGATCTTGATAACCATGAAATGAAATAATGGGATGCTAGTATTTCAATTCATGTTGTGGTGAATTTTAACATTTTTAATTGTTTTAAAATAAACATGTTTTTAACTAATAGATAATGGCATTTGATAGTTTCTAAACTTATTGTTACTATTTACACATATATTGTAGGATAAGTAACATATATTTTTTATGTATTATATGTTTACCAAAAATAATCACCTAGAAATATGGAAAGTTTGAAAATTTTAAAAACTTTAGTATCTAAAATCATTTTCGATTTTTAATATATCACCCTTGATATAAGAAAAGTATATATATTAATAATAGAAGATTGTTATCGGTAATTATAGGGGGTTATTAAGAAAATTTGTGAAATAGAATGTTGTAATTAGTAATTGCTATAATTAAGGGGTAATTATTAGGGGGTTATTTAAGAAAATTTATGAAATTTGAGGTTGTAATTAGTAAAAGTTTGCTATAATTAAAGATGATGATGTCATCATTCTTTTCTTTTAATAATATTAAGTAAGGATGATGATGTCATCATCCTTTTCTTTTAATAACATTATAAGATGATAGTTTTAGAAATTAAGTTAGATATATTGAATGATAGTTTTAAATATTGGGTATATACAAGAGCAAAAAAGTGACAAGTTCGATACATTTTCAAAACTAAACACTATATATATATATAACATTAAGCAGGAAGATGAAATGAGTTTTTTCTTTTTCTACAACTATTCTTGTAGCTATTATATGATTAGTGGACGAAGAAAACACAATTTTTTGAGGTTGGTCCAAGTTAGGTAGACGGATTCTATAATAATAGTCTACGGTTCGATTCCTGCTACCGAAACTTAGTTTTGTCATTTTGACTTTTCTGTTTTTCTTGCTTTCCTTCCTGCCTGTGCTAAGCCCATTTGAGTTACTTCATTATTAGTTTATTAGTTAAATGCGCGTGTAACAGACTGGATGGTTTAGAAAAGTAATAAATATTAAACATTAATTAACGATATTAAATAATTATAAAACACGGAATAATGAGAGTTAAAAAATGACACAGATGGCGTCACTTCCAAGACCAGCGATGGAAGCACCGGCAAAAGGAGAGAGATTAGACGTGATTGAAGAAATACCAAAATGTAACACCCCAAATCTGGGTCTAGTAGTACTCGGAGCTTCGTTTGTGGTACGTAGTATATATATATATTTTTATTGGTTTTATTTTGATTTATTTAAATTTCTAGGTGTTTAATATTACTACTATTATTAGTAAAAAAAGAAAGAAATGATGAATGAATACTTAGAAAAAGCATGGTTTAGTAGATAAAAGAAAAGTTTTATTTACCCCAAAATATGTGTGTAGTATCGATACATGAGGTTTCACCCCCTGACTTCATTTGTTGTTACCTCTCTTTATGTTTATCCTAAGAAGCCCTCAAGAACCCTAATCACTTGCTATCACTTGGATTTTGTTGTTGAATTTCTATCATTTGAAGAAAAATATAGGTATGTAATTTGAATTCTTATTGTGTTTTCATGAACTCTTGCAAGAACAAGAAGAGGGTTATTTTTAGGGTTTATAAGTAATTGATTTAAATTTCAAATTGATTGATTACTTGAGTTTATACATGTTTATTAGCAAGTTTGACAATGAATGGATACATTATTTGATAGAAATTTAGTGATTTGGTGTTAGGAGCATGAAACCTCTATTAATGGAGGTAGAAGATAAAGTTTAGTTTGAATTCATGAACTTGACTTCTTGTTACTGTTTCTGCAGATTGTATATATATCTTACTCCTATATAAAGCATTTACAACTTAAAAACTCTTAATTTTTAAGTAAGTTGAATTTACAAAACTACCCTTTGCTACTAGCTTTTAATATGTAATTTTAGAAAAAGGGAAATTAAAATCATTTGAATAACCACCAAAATAAGTGCAGATGAACGGAACTGTTTGCCAAAAAGTAATTGCTTGATTTGAGGAAGGAATTTAAATATTGATTCCTTGATTTAAGGTGGACAAATAACGGCTGTAATTAAAGAAAAAGAAAAAATTTCATCGATTTTAACATAATCAAATACAGCAGGCAGCAATTAAAGAAAATATATATCACAATTTCATTACCTTATTTACAATCCACCCCTAATTTTAGCAACTTCTAAAATAAAGACCAGACTTCTAAAAACCTATATATGCCAGAACGAATGTTTCAATTCTTTTGTACTGAAATCCAGAATTCTAGAATCGTTGAAGCCCTTGATACCAACACATTGAGTGCTACAAAGAATGTTGATAGTTCAATGGAGATAACCAAAATGATGTAATGTTGAGTTCTGTCACTGCAATATACTAAAAAGTTAATTTCTGACATTTAACCTTATAATTGATTTCTTTCACTACAGATGCAATCCGATGTTACATACCTTAATGCTTCAGCCATTGCAGCTGCAACCACAGAAATCATAGAGGTAAGCAACACAACTCCATAAAAAAAACAAAAAAGTTTGTAGATAAACTACATTATTCTTTGTTTTTTAAAAGATAATTAAATTGTCACTAAAGCATATAGCAATATTAAAACTTTTTGCCAGAAATTAGAGCTTAACAAAAGGACTCAAACAGAATCGGTTCAAGATAAATCATATGACTATCCAATTTCATTGTATATCTCTAAGAATATTCTTATCTTTTTTTAACAAGGAATTTATAAAGTTAATGAAACATTCAAGTTAATATATGAAATCATCAATTTAACGAATATAAACACTCTACACACATGTACTAATAAATTTTTGTAACAACACGCCCTTTTTAGCTCCGTCCATATACTATAATAAAATACTGACTGCTAACCTTATATTTTTGTCACTACAGCTGCAATCCGATATTACATGCTTCGATGCTCCAGTCATTACAGCTGCAACCACAGATACCATAGAGGTAAGCAACATAATTACACACAAAAACCAGAATATCTAGCCCAATTTAACATGTCCTTGTGAATATTTGTTACGCTTTGTAATATTTTCATGTACTTTGAAAGCTAACAATGGTGAAAGAAAGTTTATAATACACCGATAACAAGATATGTACAACAAAATTTAAAAATTTCCTAGCATTAAAGATGGCAGATTATAGACAAAAGAAAATTTGTTTGAGAAAAATATGATATATGTAAGTTGCATATAAGAAGCAAAATATACCATGTGAACTTCCTTGGAATCAATTTTCACGGCATAATTATTTATAAGTTATAACTAAATCAAAACCCATAAAGACATATACACTTTAGTTACCAAAGCCAGTTTAACGGCATAATTATTTATAAATTACACTAACAATTGTAGGACAACCATTACCTGCATCATAACATTGTTCCCCAGCAACTTTGTTGCAACCTCAATCTCACCAAGTGCTTCAAGTCTTCAACCTTCAAATAATCAACACATCGCAGTCATAAAAAACATGCAAACTAAACTAGAAAATTTAAGACCAGCCATTCCACAAAAAAATGATAAATTATAGAAGAAAAGATTTTTTTTTTTTACGATTTCCAGCCTGCATTTTAACTTTTGAGGGGTGTCAATTACTAATTTACCAGTGTGGGTACATATACTAGAGTAAACAAATGACCAAGTGAAATAATAGATGCACAAATAAAACAATACAATAGATTAGCTGTGAGTTTCTGCTTGAAGTAATAAAATATATATGCTATGCAAAAAAGATAAAGATTATCCATTTTCAATTTATCTAAACAACAAGAAGCCAGAGGCCCAGAACCCTTCACTAAAACTCAAATGTATACAACATTAATTTGCTAGAAACAACAAACAAGTGATAAAAAGAATTTGTTAACTAGAGGCTCGAATAAATCTAATAAGATAATAAATCAGCAACAAATATAAACACCGATGAACAAAAAAAGAGAAATAGAATAAACAAAAACTAGCTAACTAGGGTTTAGATTAAACAACTACATGAATCAATTAATCAAAAGCAACATAGATACACACAAGATTCATAACCTTCGTGAGTTAAAAACTCGATTCTAGGCCTCGTATGATGCTAAATCAGTGATAATCGTGACCTCCTTTTTGACCCGTCTCTCGGCAAAACGGCAAAAAAAGTGACGGCAACAGATTGGATTGAAAGTCTCGAAGCTTTAGTAATCGCTGTAATCGAGAAAGAGAGAAAGATATGAGCAGTCGCTGCAATCAAAGTTTTGAAGGCCTTTGCGGCGGTGCCCTTGTCGAAAACTCGAAGCCCTAAATCTCGACTAGGGGTGAGCTTGGAGGCGTGAAGAAAAAGGAACCGAAAAGAATGTTAAAAGCCAAGTGATAACCCTAACGTAGGTGTATTTACATTATGTATATGTATATTATATATAATAATAATTAAATTATATTATTATATCTAGAGTTATTTATCCTGTTTAATATTTGACTGTTACTTCCAAATTTTTTTTTTTGAACGGCAAAGTTAGTTGTTAGTAAGTTAGTAAACCCCAAGTTAGAATTAAACTCCATTGCCAAGGTTTGAACCCTAGACCTCCTAGAAGGCTTTGCCTCCCCCTCAGTCTTAACCACTAGGCTAAGAGATCATTGGTTGTTTCTTCCAATTGCTATCGCGTCTTCAATTAACCTCAAAGTTATTATGACGTGTATTTCAATGAGTAAAAATTCCTTTCCAATGTAAACAAATTAATAACTGAATTCCTTTCCAATGTAAACAAATTAAAAAAATATTAAAAATAAAATTAAAAATTAACAATTTAATATAATACATAATTTCCAAAATTATTTAATAATCAATAATTTTAATTTTAATAAAAACAATTAATTAATAATCGATAATATTATTTTTAATAATAAAAAAATGTAATATAATACATAATTTCTCATAATTAATTATTAATTAATAATTTAAATTAAAATAATAATATATAAAATAATTTCCCCAAATCCCAAAATAATAAGGTGTCCTTCAATTAACCACCTAAAGATTAACGTATCTTCATGGAGAAATTGAAAAATGTGAAGATTGCTTTAAAATCTTGGTCCAAAACTAACTTTGGTGGGCTGGAAAAAGATATTGTGGCATTAAGGAAACAATTGCAAATCATCGAGCTAAAGGCTGAAGTCACGAGTTTAGATGATAAGGAAAAGGTGTCTTGGGTGGATTTAAAGAAACAATTAGCACAAAAAGAAGCGTTTAATGCGGGCATGCTACAACAAAAAGCAAGATTAAAGTGGGCAGCCGAAGGGGAAGAGAACTCTAAATATTTCCACGGGTCGATACGCAAAAGAAGAGGGGTCAATAACATCAGTGGGTTAATGATCGATGGAGTGTGGCAGGAAGATCTCTATCAAATTAAATCTAAAGCAGAGGAGCACTTCAACCAGTTCTTCCAGAAATCACGTCAGGAAAGTGTAAGTTTAAGGTCAAACCTGTTCAAACAAATCAGCCAAGAAGAAAAAGAAGCTCTAGAAGTTCAATTCTCAGAATCGGAGGTTAGGGAGGCTGTTTTTCAGTGTGGAAGTGACAAGGCCGCAGGACCCGACGGGTTCAATTTCTTCTTTTTCAAGCACTTCTGGGAACTCGTAAAGGATGATCTCCTTCAAGCCATCGCCTGGTTCTGGGAAAACAGCAGAATCTCCAAAGGTTGCAATTCCTCTTTTATCACCTTAATCCCCAAAGTAGCGGATCCATTGACTTTTAACGAATTCAGACCTATCACTTTGATAGGGTGCTACTACAAAATTGTTTCAAAATTGCTATCTTTAACATTAAAAAAGGTGATAAATAATTTGATAAGCGAAGTTCAGTCCGCATTTTTAAAAGAGAGATCGATTTTAGATGGAATTTTAATCTGCAGCGAAGTAATAAAAGATATCAAAAAAACAAAAAAGAAAGGTTTAATACTGAAGGTCGATTTTGAGAAAGCTTACGACAACATTAATTGGAAATTCTTAATTGATATTTTAAAGTTCATGGGGTTTGGGGATAGATGGATAGCTTGGATAACCAGCTGTCTACAGTCATCCTATATTTCTGTATTGATTAACGGTTCTCCCTCAAATGAGTTCAAAGTGGGGAAAGGAGTAAGGCAGGGAGACCCGTTAGCCCCGTACTTATTTCTGATTGCGGTCGAAGCCCTGAATGTAATGTTCCAACAAGCTATCCAAAAGAACATCTTCCAAGGAATAGAAGTGGGTTCGGAGAAAATTCTTGTCTCTCACCTCCAGTATGCGGATGATACAATAATTTTCGGAAAGTGGTCTCCCAATAATATAAAAGTCGCAATTGCTCTACTCAAATGCTGGAATCAATGGTCGGGTCTAAAAGTCAATTGGGAAAAAACAAGTATGACAGGAGTCGGTGTTGAAAAAGACGAACAGTGTAGAATGGCACAGGAATGTGGATGCAAAGTTGGGGGATCGTTGTTCACATATTTAGGAGTACCGGTAGATGTTTCTATGAAAAAGAAAGATCATTGGGAGAAGGTGATTTCCAAATTTGACCAAAAATTAAGTTCATGGAATCAAAGACTTTATCTTTCGGGGGTCGTTTAACACTCATCAAAGCGGTTCTATCCAGTCTGCCCATCTACTTTCTCTCGGTATTTCGTGCTCCCAGCAGTATCCTTTTATTATTTGACAAAATAAGAAGATCTTTCTTTTGGGGAGGGGGTGGGAGGGGGTCGGGTTTTACTTCCAAAAAAATCGCTTGGGTGGCATGGGAAAAAAACAATTTTACCTAGAGAGAGGGGGGGTCTTGACATCGGTAATCTTAAATATTTTAATATGAGTTTATTAGCCAAGTGGTGGTGGCGTTTTGCAAAAGAAAAAAAATTCATTTTGGGTCAAAATAATATCAAGCATCTACGGTCCAAATGGGGGATTGGTTCTTAACTCCTCTAAATCGGTCTCGGGTATGTGGGGGGCATTATCAAAGTGGCTCAAGATTTTGATAATCATAACATTCATTTACCTACTTGTTTCAATAGTATAGTAGGTGATGGAAACAATACACTTTTTTGGAATGATCTATGGCTTGGCAACTCCACATTGGCTTCCATGTTCCCAAGAGTGTTTCATAAATTCGGGAATAGAAGCCAACTGGTTAGCCAATCAGGATCATGGGATGGGTCGGATTGGAATTGGAAAGTCGGTTTTCAGCAGCAGGTTACGGGCAGAGTAAAAACGGAGTACGATGCCCTAATGGAGCTTCTCAAAGAGGTTAGCTTGACGAAAGGAATTAAAGACAATTGGCTGTGTGCTTTAACAGTGGACGGGTCCTTTTCTGTCAAAGATTGCAAGATACGTATCCAAGAATCAACAACACTCTTAAACACTTCAGAAACATTCTGGTCAAGATTGGTTCCGAAAAAAATATGCGTGTTTGCTTGGAGAGCGGAAAACCAAAGACTCCCAGTGAGATCAAATTTGGCTAAAAGAGGGTTGGATATCCCATCAATTCTTTGTCCATGGTGCGAGGATCTTCAAGAAACGGTTCCCCACGCTCTGTTTACTTGCGAAAAATTAGACAAAGTATGGGAAGAAATTCATAATTGGTGGGGTATCAAATTCAACAAAAAAGAAACCTTTCGGGATCTTGATGCAGCTGCTCGTGGACAAATATCCGGAAAAACATGAAGATTTGGAACCTAGTCACTAGATCCACGGCTTACGTAATTTGGAGGGCAAGAAATGACAAAGTTTTTGGTTCTCAAAAGAACATTCTATGGAATATTGCCTTCCAAGTAAAAGTTTTGCTTTTCCAGTGGATCAAGACAAGGGCTAAGAAAGAAAGTTTTTTCTCTTGGTTGGATTGGTTCACGGGCCCAGATGTGGTGGTCGTCAAAGGGGGCTGAAATACGGCCTCCGTAAATTCTCCAGAATTATTATATATTGGTCGTTGTTTTTGTATAGTTCACTATCCGCGTAGTTGGCTGTTATAGTTGTAAATGCTCATTGTTGAAGCCATTTATATTTGTAACAGCTGTTATGTAACTTGATCCCATTTCTTATGGGTTCACTTCAATCAATATACACACAAATATTTGCCTTTCAAAAAAAAAACATATTCATCCAATTCCATTGCATGTCTAATAAAATAAGAATAAAAATAAGAAATATATTTATAAATTTATAGATAATAATAATATAACATAATGGATTGAGTAATAAGCTACTCTAATATTTCATTATTGGTTAACAATCACAACGATGTATTAACTTATATTCCTTATAAGTTAAAGTGAATTATAGTTTGTTGTAACGACCCAAACCCCGTATCACAATATTGTCCGCTTTGCCCCACTGGCTCACTGTTTTGTTTCTGATGTGGAATACTCCACCCAAAAGGCCTCATGCTAGGAGAGGTATTCACACCCTTATAAGGCATGTTTTGTTCCTCTCTCCAACCGATGTGGGACGGATGTTACATTTGTATTGCCTTCTCCATCCTCTTAATTCACACTCGCAACAAAAACTCATCGCAAGCCCTCTTTATTCGCCGCCGCCGCATTGCGCGGGTACCCCACTAGTATATATAAATATGTATAAGAATTTAATTAAGGGCTGCTTTATGTTTCTTGTTGTTTGGTGATATGCGAAGGAAACAAAAGAAAAAAAGAAAGAGTTAATTACTGATTTGGTCCCTGTAGTTTACACTTTTCTACTGGTTTGGTCTGTAGCTTTGAAAAACTACGTGGATAGTCCCTACTATAGCAAAGTTGTTACACGTTTGGTCCCTCTTCAACTTGAAATGACCTATATGCCCTTACCTTTTTAATTTTTAATTTTCTTTAATTATTAATCAATATTTAAATATTATTTAATATTTATCTTCCTTTTTTTTAATTATTAAATACCAGAATTCTCTCTCTCTCTCTTCTCTCTTACTCTCTCACTTTCTCTCTTTCTCTCTCTCTCTGTGGTTAGATAACAGACCACCACCACCACCACAACCCTTTCATTCCACCACTGCAGCACCACCACTCCGACTCCAGCCATCTGAAACCACCGGTCACCACTACCACCGCCCCTATCTCTTCTCTCTTACTCTCTCACTCTCTCTTTCTCTCCACTCAAAACCACTGCTACTAAACCTATCTATCTCTTAAACCACTGCCATCATCATAATGCTCCACCACCGCCGCCTAAGGTGCTACTCAACAAAGGCCACCTTCCGTGTTCCTAAACCTTCACATGCAACCACCACCATTACCGAGCACCACCATCGGCGCATGCTTCTTCCATCATCAACACCTCCAGCCGCCTCCACCAAAGACATTGATTCCCAGATCTACTATCACAAACAACGGCCATGGGTTAATAGGGTGTTCACCGCCTAAATCTTTGATTTTGGGTGTTCACCGTCGATATCTACATCATCTACCATCCTTTTTTGTTTTGTTCTAGATCTGTGAAGTTTATCTTGACAAGGTCTGGATCTGTGAAGTTTATCTCACTACACAAACACCATCTTCTTCGTTTGGATTTTCACACATAGATCTAGGGTTTTGTTGCACAAGATGAAAGATTTAGGGTTTTCATACACAGATCTAGGGTTTTTGTTGCACACAGGCGTCGATAGTGAGATATTCGGTGGCGGTGGCGGAGTGAGAGAGAGGAAAAAAGCCAGACGATGGTGATTGCGGTTGGTTGTGGTTGTTGGCGGTAGTGCACAAGGGTGGTGGGGGCGGTGGTGGAAGACTAACAGATAAGAGAGAGAGAGAGAGAGATAGAGAGTAGAGAAACTGTGTATGTTTGTGACGGCGGTGGCGGGTGGCGACGACGGCGGTGCTCAAGGTGGGGAGGGGCAGTGGAGGGAATGAAAGGGTTGTCGTGGTGGTGGTGGTCTGTTATGTAACCCGAGAGAGACAGATAGAGAGAGAGAGAGAGAAAGTGAGAGATTAAGAGAGAAGAGAGAGAGAGAGAATTCTGGTATTTAATAATTAAAAAAAGGAAAATAAATATTAAATAATATTTAAATATTGATTAATAATTAAACAAAATGAAAAATTAAAAGGTAAGGGCATATAGGTCATTTCAAGTTGAAGAGGGACCAAACGTGCAACAACTTTGCTATAGTAGGGACTATCCATGTAGTTTTTCAAAGTTAGAGACCAAACCAGTAGAAAAGTACAAACCACAGGGACCAAATCAGTAATTAACTCAAAAAGAAAAGAAAAGAATAATGGGGAAACTTGCTTTTGGGATGTTTGCTAGTTGCTGCTATATGATATGTATGTATGTATGAGTAAAAAGAAAAAAGGTTTTATATGCATGTATGTATGTTAAAAAGGTAAAAGAAGAATGTGAATTTGTTTTCGTTATATGCTGGAGCATGCTGTCGTAGATATATATATATATATATATATATATATATATATATATATATATTATGGTGTGTGTTTGTGTGGGCAATAGTACTATCTTTTCTTGCTTATAGCATCAGCACAGTGCAAGAAACATATATATATATATATATATATATATATATATATATATATATATATATATATATATGTGTGTGTAAATAAATATTCTATGGTGTTTATTGTCTTATCATACATTGACTATTATGAATAAAATAGATTTGTAAAGTTATTTATGGATTTATAATTGTTAATATTAAGCATATCAATTATTGTGGTATTATATATACTAACTAGTTGGTTTTGTTGTGGATGTTAGGTCCCCAACAACGTGCAGGTGCTTCTGGAAAGTGATATTTCCATACTCGAAGAAAGGTTAGTGATACGTTATAAATGAATAATTATAACCCAGGTAACAGTTTAATATTTAATTGGTTTGCAAGCGTTAGTTCCGGACTTTAAGTTTGATGTAGTTTTTGTATTGCTTCCAATTAAAGTATGATATCGAGATTTGAGATTATGAGTTATTTGTATTTAATAACTAATAATATGGGAACATGTTCATATTTCGGAGGTTGTCTGATTGACAGGCCTACTCGGGTCAAGTACCGAGTTAATGGGCTAATGGTAACTCCCATAGGCCAATAGGGATGCTGTTTGATCCACCGCCGTTCCTCCTGGCAAAGCGGGTCAAAATGGAGACCCAATTATTTGAAACTGTGTAGTGATAACTGCAACTATGTGTTATATCGACTTGATTCCTGATTTATATTTATTCACTGAAATGTATTGTTCACTTAGCTTTACAGCTAATGGGTTTTAGTTACCAGCAGGTTTGCACATTTTTTGTAGCTGTCAACTTAGTGGCTGCTTGGTGGGATACTTTACAAGAGGTTGTTGAGCCCTGTTTTGGTAAACATGTAACACCAAGTTTGTTTTGGAAATATGTAGTAGAATTGTAATATCTTTCAATCAGTCTTATGTAGCAATTATATGCATACTCTGTTAAACTCTTTTGAAAGGTTCGGATGTGAACCTAACATTAAATATGTATATATTTTAGTAAACTCTCTAGTTTACTATTTTGTTGATATAGTATATATTCAGTCTTGCGTTGTTTTTAAAAAAAATTGGCCTGAACTTGTGGTGTTACAATTTGGTATCAGAGCTCTGGTTTGAGAGAATTGAACATTTTGAGGAGTGTTCAGTCTCAAACCCGGGCTCAAATACGTGAAGTATCCCAGCAGCAAGGTTTGTTAGATGTAACCTTTTTGTATTATGTTTGTGTGTTAATGTATATAACGCTAACCCCTATATCAATTGTGTTATTGTGTATTATAGATGCCTAGAATACATGATATTGACCTGAACCAAGAGCCTGTCAATCAGCCCCCGTCTCCTCAGCAAAATCTGGATAACTATGCAGTTCAGTGGGAAACTTATGTACAACAGATTGAGGCGAAGTTAGAACAATTACGGGAATTACATCCTGCGGGAGCACCTATAGAGAAAAAGAAATATGGCCTATATAAACAGTTTAACAATGCCAGACCTCCTAAATTTGAAGGAAGTGACGATCCCAATGTTCTGATGGATTGGCTACAGGAAATCGATCACGTATTTGATGCATGTAATGTGGATCCCCGTAAAAGAATTACTTTTGCAATCGGATGTCTTAAAGGTCGGGCTTTATTTTGGTGGAAAACTCTTAAAGCTACTTTGGGAAAGACAGTGATTGACTCAATGACTTGGGAGCAGTTTGAGAACAGAATCAAAGCTAAGTACTTGACTTCTTTTAATTTAGATCGTTTGAAACAGGAGTTTATGAATATCAGTAGAGGAAGCCAATCTGTTGAAGAGTACAATACCGAATTCATGGATAAGTTGAAATTGGCAAATGTTTGGGTACCTACTGAGCAGGATAAAATGAAGCATTATGTGAAGGGATTGCCTCCAAATTTTAGACACAATGTGAGGATGGCTACTACTGTGGAACAAGCTTATGTGTTTGCTAGATCTTTTGAAAGTGATATGAAAGAAGCCCAATTAGAGACAAAGAAGTCAGAGCCTGCTAAGAAAGAAGATACATTCAGTTTTAACTCTAAATTCAAGAAAAAAGGGAGCTAGTGGATCAGGTACCCAACCTCAGTCAGCAGCTAGAGCACGATTTCAGTCTTTATGGTGTGATAAATGTAAGAGTTCTCATGATGGGCACTGCACCAAACAGACGCAGCGCTGTACCAAATGCGGGTTGCGAGGTCATTTGTTTAATGAATGTGCAAAGAAGAATAAAGTTTGCTTTAAGTGTCAGAAAGAGGGGCATATGTATCATGAGTGACCAGAAAACCAACAGGCTCGATTGACTGGTGCTTCTGGTTCCGGTTCAGGTCAGAAGAGGAAGGAACCTCCTCGTGCCGAGACATGTGCCTTCCAGATGACAGTTGATGATGCTCAGACTGCAGGTGATGTTATTGTTGGTACTTTCTTTATAAATTATGCACCTGCATGTGTCTTATTTGATTCAGGGGCTAATCGCTCCTTTATTTCTATGAGATTCTGTGATAATATGAAACTACCTGTTTCTGTGTTATCCACTCCATTGGAAGTGGAAGTGGCGGATGGTAAATGTGTTCCTGTTACAACATCTGTGACTGGAATTTTTATTGAAATTGATGGTGCTCGTTTTCCCGTGTCCTTTCTTTTAATGCCTATATTAGGCTTTGATGCGGTTATTGGAATGAACTGGCTAAGTTCTGTAAATGCTAAAATTTCTTGTAGTAAAAAGATAATTGAAATTTCTTTGTTTGACGGGTCACATGTAGTGGCTCGTGGGTAGAGGCGTGGTTCTCATCTTCCTATCATTTCGTCTATGAAGGCCATAAAATATCTGGCCAAAGGGTGTGATTCTTTTCTACAAAATGTAATTGACGCGAGAAAGGAGAAAAAGACACTTACATATATCCAGGTGGTTTCAGAATACCCGGAGGTGTTTCATGATGAGTTACCTTGATTACCGCCTATCCGTGAAGTTGAATACATGATTGATCTGATTCCCGGTGCCAATCCAGTCACAAAATCACCCTACAGGTTAGCACCTTCAGAAGTTCGAGAAATGATGACTCAGATACAAGAATTACTTGATAAGGGATTTATTCGACCCAGTTCTTCACCGTGGGGTACCCCGGTGTTATTTATGAAAAAGAAAGATGACACATTCAGAATGTGTATTGATTACAGAGAATTGAATAAAAGAACAATGAAGAACAAATACCCTCTGCCGCGTATCGACGACCTGTTTCATCAGTTACAGGGTGCCTCTTATTTTTCTAAGATTGATTTGCGATCCGGCTATCACTAGGTATGGGTATATGATGAGGATATTCCCAAAACAGCTTTCAGAACCAGGTATGACCACTATGAATTTCTTGTTATGCCTTTTGGTCTGACGAATGCCCCAGCTATTTTTATGGATCTTATGAACCGGGTATGTCGTCCTTTTCTGGATCAAGCTTTCGTACATATATATATTATATATGGTGTGTGTTTGTGTGGGCAATTGTACTATCTTTTCTTGCTTATAGCATCAACACAATACAAGAAACATATATATATATATATTTGTAAATAAATATTCTATGGTGTTAATTGTCTTATCATACATTGACTATTATTAATCAAATAGACTTGTAAAGTCATTTATGGATTTATAATTGTTAATATTAAGCATATCAATTATTGTGGTATTATATATACTAACTTGTTGGTTTTGTTGTGGATGTTAGGTCTCCAACAGCGCGCAGTTGCTTCTTGAAAGTGATATTTCCATATTCGAATAAAGGTGAGTGATACGTTATAATTAAATAATTATAACCCAGGTAACGGTTTAATATTTAATTGGTTTGCAAGCGTTAGTTCCGGACTTTAAGTCTGATGCAGTTTTTGTATTGCTTCCAATTAAAGTATGATATCGAGATTTGAGATTATGAGTTATTTGTATTTAGTAACTTATAATATGGGAACATGTTCATATTTCGGAGGTTGTATGATTGACAGGCCTACTCGGGTCAAGTACCGAGTTAATGGGCTAACGGTAACTCCCATAGGCCAATAGGGATGTTGTTTGATCCACCGCCGTTCCTCCTGGCGAAGCGGGTCAAAATGGACCCAATTGTTTGAAACTGTGTAGTGATAAATGCAACTATGTGTTATATCGACTTGATTCCTGATTTATATTTATTCAATGAGATGTATTGTTCACTTAGCTTTACAGCTAATGGGTTTTAGTTACCCGCAGGTTTGCACATTTTTTGTAGCTGTCAACTTAGTGGCTGCTTGGTGGGATACTTTACAAGAGGTTGTTGAGCCCTGTTTTGGTAAACCTGTAACACCAAGTTTGTTTTGGAAATATGTAGTAGAATTGTAATATCTTTCAATCAGTCTTATGTAGCAATTATATGCATACTTTGTTAAACTCTTTTGAAAGGTTCGGATGTGAACCTAACACTAAATATGTATATATTTTAGTAAACTCTCTAGTTTACTATTTTGTTGATATAGTATATATTCAGTCTTCCGTTGTGTTTAAAAAAAATTAGCCTGAACTTGTGGTGTTACAAAAAAGACGTGATTAAATTTCTTGTACATGATATGGATCATTATATTTACAATTATAAGCAATAATGTTAAATGTTTATCGCCATAATAAAAAAGAATTTAAAATATTTTAAAATGATAAAACTAATAATTTAGTTAAATATGATAATTTGAAATTTTATAAGAGATAAATATGATATTTATAAATTTGTCAGACTAATACGATATTTTAAAGTTTAAAAATGATATATATTAAATTATTTATAATAGTCTTGATTCACATTAGTTTCACTCTAAAAAGTTAAAAATCAAAATTTTAGAATATTTTATTACATGAAGGGTCTAGATTATTTAATAAACTTTTTTAAATTAATCTTGTGTATATATTAGAAGATTGCATTCGCTTTAGCCCATTTAAATTAATTTTTTTTAAATTATTCTTATTACAACAATTAAATCAACAGATTATTTGTTTTTGTAATTATGATATTTTCCTCTTTACATGGCATGTCTATCTAATTTGTGGTTTGAAGTGTAAATAGATACAAGTTAAAAGTTCAATTTTGTATTTCTTTTGTTCACATTTTTGTCTTAGACACCTGTTCTCTTTAAATTATAGGGTTAAAGTTACTGAAAACAAACATGCTTTCCTCAATATTCTGATATGACACATTAATTTTTTTTACACATCTGGCAATTTAACTTACAAAAACTGTGTCGATATGGCCATTTCGTGACTGCAACCTGCCAACTCGGTTTCAGCCCGTTTTTGCGATTTTTGGGTCGATTTTTGATTGTTTTGCGTGATTTTCTTGTAGAATCTTGTAATTTATCATATAACTTTCAAATGACACCAAATTCATAATTTTCGTCAAGTATTGAGGGAGAATTTTGAGCTCAAAGTTTCTTTTTTTGTGTTTATGGGTTCGAAAACAGGGCAGAAAAAAGATGTGTTTTTAGCTTGATTCTTGATGATTTTACATAATTCTTTTTATAGATTATCGTAGATAATCTTTTTACTTTTCAATGGATACCGAATTCATGAAAAACCATCATGTGTAGGCCAAGTTATTGCTAATTAAAGTTGATAATGACTCTATTCGACACCCTTACTGTATTTCGATTATTTGAGACATTTTAAACTCGTTTTTATTTGTTTTTTTATACTACTTGATAGACAACTCAATTACATTTCCATAGAGTCAAGAATCATTGATTTTCGTTAAGTGTACATGGAGAATTTTAGCTCCAAAGTTTGTCTTCGAAGTGAAGGAAATTGGGGAATAAGATGACTTGCTATTGCAGGTCAAAATCACTAAAATAGCTATAATAACACGTTTTTTACAAGTTAAATTGTCATATGTGTAAAAAAAAGTTAAAGTGCCATATCAAAACATGAAAGAAAGCATGTTTGTCTTTAATGACTTTTAACTCTAAATTATATAATCAATTTCAAGTAAGTTACATTTTCTATTTTTTCATCCTCTTTTTGCTTTTTTATTTTCATTTTACTTAAAAAATAATATGCATTATATTCTTCAATTTTTATCCATACTTTATAGCTTATTATACTTAGACACATATTGACATTTTTCTATTACTCCATTTCTTTCTTAGTTTTAAGTAAAAAAATAATAATGTTTATGTTGTGTCACTTGTGTCAACCTAAAAAATTTTTTATACTTAATCTTTAAAACTCGATGATAATGAACACATTTGTTTTCTCTTTTTTTCTTTTTTTTATTGTACCAAATAATTTTATAAAAATTTTAAATACAATTTTTATATATTCGTAAAAAAAATTTAGATTGGTTCTAGAGGGTTTCTTATGTTAATAAATATATTTTTGTATATGTTAACTTTTAGTTTAGTGGTTGTGTTTATAGATAATAAGATTGGAATAGTTTTATCAAAGTTTTCTCTTTATTCTTATTGAAAGTTTTCTTTAAGTTGTGAAGTTTTAATAACAATAAGTGTTAAGTGTTATGTTAGACGTAATAAAGATTTTTTTTAAAAAAATCTCACAAAGTTTCCAATCCTAATTTTTCTTTTAAATTAATTTCCCGTTTTATATTAACATCTGTGCCTTAATGTTAGTTTTTATATTTTGATCATCCATATTTTTGTTTTCCGCCGTAACGCACGGGGTCCCAATATCTCGTTCTTATTATAAAACAGATCTACGATTATACAAGGTTCATGTTGATGCACAGGGTCCCGATATCTCGTTCTTATTATAAAGCAGAAACTACGATTATACAAGGTTCATGTTTCAAAAGGGTCCAAGTATATATATATATATATATATATATATATATATATATATATATATATATATATATATATATATATATATATATATATGGGAAGGTTAAAACGAGAACTGTTTTTCGTACAAGAACTGCGAGAACCAATCTCAGCCGTTTATTTGATGTGGGAAGTTCATGGATGAAGAGCGTGGAGGGGATCAAATGTGGCCGGGTGCATGTGAGGAATTAATGGGTGGGCAATGACATTAATAAAGAAGGGGGAATTGGACGGCTCAGATCGGTTCTCGCAGTTCTCGTACGAAAAACAGTTCTCGTACGAAAAACAGTTCTCGTTTGAACTTTTACCTATATATATATATTATAATTTTTTCATATTCCACTTACTAAAATACTATTACTAGAAGCTATATATATTAAAGATAATTATTCTATACCTCAAAAAAAAGATATTAGGGATTAGATAACAAAGATCGTAGAAACTGTTATAGTCGTGTTGAAGTCGCACTTAGGTACGATGGACGATTATATCTCAATGTAAATGAACTTTATATGAAGTTTAAACTGCTTAACACGTTTTGACCTGGTGAAATTATCAAACCTAATGATGCGTTAAAATATTTCAATAATGTTGACATCTGCATAAACAAATTTCTCAAAACTTTAGTTATTGGAGTCTTACTTGAGAATGTTACAAGAAAGGCTTAATGAATTGAAAATGGTAGCTGTTAAAAACAATAACTTGGAGGGTATTAACAGCTGGTAGGTGAATTCATTTTACATTTATCATTAATTCTTCATATTTAATTACGTTATATAATTTTATGCTCCCTCAGTCCCAAAATTAATTGTCCACTTTTGACTTTATAAAGTCTTTACTTTTCAACTTTGACCTTAAATTTTTTTATTTGTGTAATGTAATACTTGATGAAAATCATATCAATAAAAATACATTTAAAACACAATGCATTCATATATTTTGTATCTAGTATTATATAACACAAACAAATATATTCAAAGTCAAAGTTGAAAAAAAAGACTTTATAAAGTCAAAAGTGGACAATACTTTTGGGACGGAGGGAGTAATAAAGATTTTTGAAGTTAAAAGTAATAAGTTTATTTTAGTGAGATGAATGACTATTATAAGATACAACAATACTACTATCCTAAGTTAAATGATATAATTTCTCTAAACAAACAAAATAAATACATTTAAAGACCTAATGTATTAATTTTATAAATAACAACAAGGTTTTTTAGCCCCGCGTTGTGGGGCGAAGGCATGCCTGAGGGGTTAACATATATAACGACATAAGTTAACTAAATATAGTTGTTATATATGTAAATAAATAGATAGGAGAATTTTTGTGAAAATTACACGTCAAAAAAAGAAATTTACGTTTTTTATTACGAAACATCTTAGTATTACATCTTTAACTTCTTTAGACTATATAACATTGAACACATTTGCGTAAGTTGGACTTTTTATCCAACACCGAATGAGCACTAATAAAGAAAACATAAGATCATTTTTACCAAACACTTTGACTTCTTAGAAGTTTAAAAAAACTATGCTCACCTTAAATGAATAGCTCTATATTTAGATGAATTGTAACTTAAAAGAAGAAAAATGAAAACTAAACACTATTTTTAAGGTACAGAAAAAAAATATCGTAACCTAAAAGTATTAAAAAAACCTAAATGAATTATTTAAAGTAAAAAAAATTGTAACATAAAAAAAACAACACTATTCATAAGCTACGAAAACAACATTGATAAATGTATGTTTTTTAATGAGTTAACAAAAAAGTAAAAAAAAATATTGTAACCTAAAAAAATAAAATAAAAACACTATTCATAAGCTACATGCTATGCTATGATTGCCTATGAATAGTGCTAACATTTTTTATAAATGTTAGGTTTTTAAATTACCCTTAATGAAATAAAATTTACAGCTTTTGACTAAATAAGTATTAATGTTACTGATGTTATAATATAGACAAATTTGCATCTTCCCTTGCCGCTATTAAGACCCTTGTTAATATCAATTTACGCTGTCACCCTGTATTTAGGCTAGGGGTGTGCATAGAAACCGAAAAACCGAAAACCGAACCGATAAAACCGTAACCATATCAAAACCGACGGTTCGGTTTTCAATTTTGCAGAAACTGATGGGTTCGGTTTGGTTTCGGGTTTTAACTAGAAACCGCCCCACTAAGAAACCGCCCCATTAATATTTAATATATCATATATATTTTATAATTAATTTTATAGCTTTTAAATAAAAGTCAATGAAGCCAATCAAATATTTCTAGATCCAATTATTAGGGTCAATAAATTTCTTATTTTCTTTGTCGTTTACCTCTTTTCAGATCGATGTTTATATTCTGATTATATAATACAAAATACTTTTATGTTTTGAATATTTGAGTTGAAAATTGTATTAAGTGTTGAAGTATATTATTAGACATTAAATTTAATGCTATAAATTATTAATTGTGGCTGACATTTGTATATAATGTTATAAATATGAAGGTTAGTACAAGAAACTTGATATGAATATTGAAAACCAAGTGGGTTCGGTTTTAAAACCGAAACCAAACCGTTAATGACCAGAATCCACCAAAACCGAAACGGATAGAAACCGAAGCCATTGGGTTTAAAAATCCTAAAACCGAAATTAACGGAGTGGGTTCGGTTTGAGCTTAAAACCGTCCCAAACCGCCCCATGCACACCCCTAACTAGTGTTATACCCGTGCGTTGCCCGGGTTCGTAAATAAAATTTCTATATTTAATACATTTCATTCGTACTCTTTTAGAACATGAAAAACTATATTTCACATCTAAAAGTTTTGGTGTAATATTGATGCGGTTCTCGTGTTCACTATTTTTAATAAAAGTAATATTTATGTAAGGGATAAATGAAAAACCACCTTTATCACGTTAGAATGTGAAAATGAGAAATATCAAGGGACTTTTGTTATTATAATCCTTTTATGTATGCGGATGCATTATCAATCTCTCTCTCTCTCACTCTCTCTCACACACACACACACACACATATATATATATATGTATATATAGGAAAAAGTTCATGCGAGAACCATTCTTAGTGCGAGAACCGCGAGAACTAATCTGAGCCGTGTAATTCCCCCTCTTTGAATGTCATTGCCTACCCATGAATTCCTCACATACACTCTGCCACACTTGATTTCCCCACACTCTCCATCCATGAATTCCACCCTCCCCTATATATATATATATATATATATATATATATATATATATATATATATATATATATAAGCCTATGATGGATAAATCTCATGGTTCATAATGGTTTCTTAATTTGTTTATATAAGAGAGGTTTTTTATTGATCCTTTATATATATATATATATATATAGGAAGAAGTTCCATTGAAAACCATTTTTATTGCGAGAACCGCGAGAACCAATCTTAGCCGTCTAATTCTCCCTCTTTCGATGTCATTGCCTACCCATGAATTCCTCACATACACCCTGCCACACTCTCCATCCATGAATTCCACTTCTCAAATCAACGGTTAAGATTGGTTCTCACGGTTCTCACACTAAAATCAGTTCTCAATATGCGAGAACCGTTGTTAGTGCGAGAACCGCGAGAACCAATCTTAACCGTTTGTTGAATATGGGAAGTTTTATGGATGGAGAGCGTGGAGGGATAGAGTGTGGCAGGGTGCATGTGAGGAATTCATGGGTGGGCAATGACATTGAAGGAGGGGAAATTGGACGGCTCAGATTGGTTCTCGCGGTTCTCGCATGAACTTTTTCATATATATATATATATATATATATATATATATATATAATTCATTTGGGTGATAATGGGAGACTCAATATTGGACCTCTATTTGATTAGATCAGGTGGTTTACAATTGCACCTTATTTAATTTATAACCTAACCATGAATTGTGATATATATTAATTGCGATTGGTGATTATGACCGTTTGATCTAATAGATCAACATCTAATTGATGCTATGATTTATTTTTTTATTCTCACCTAAATATTCATTATCATAATAACCATTCCATATATATATAT